>JAOVYX010002562.1:0-71140 GCA_035668315.1 Drosera spatulata
TCTTATGAATATTCCACTCAAATGAATATGTTTCAACAACCATCACAACCACAATTTGGATATAATGTTGATTATAATTATTATAATGGTGGATTGTTAGATTATCAAAGTTATCATGAGGTATATCAAGATTTTAATTCTTCAATGCCAGACAATTCTTTGGACTTTTCACAAAGCCATTCTCTTGACCATCTCATTTGTCAATCCTCAAGACCAAACTCACAAGATTCAAATTCTATGTCTTTGGAAGAAATGGTTCAAACCATTGTGCATAACCAACAGCTTACTCAAGAAGAAAATAGGATGTTTGAAGAAGAAAGGGAGTATCATAGTAGGAATAGGATAAGAGTTGTGATGGTATAAAGGCAAAACACCCATTTGAAGGGGTTTGACCCTCCAATTGACCTACATTTAACCTGGTCAACTAAGCCCAATAAGGGAGAAAAGCCCACCGAAGAGGTGGAGCCTCCATAAAAGGTAAAGGCGCACTCTCCAACAAGGTATGAGTCCCTTATTGACCCCACCATCATAATTACCTTGAGTTTTTCTCCCAAGAAACTCTCTCCCCATATTTACTGATTTGAGTGTCGGAACAGGTGTCCGAGGTTGACACCTCGTGCCCTCGGCTAACAATGTTTGTTGTTCGATTGTTGTGGAATGGAGAACAAACGTCCCCAGATCAACCCTGAAAGACTCACCTCAAACACTTAGAGGCCCACGTCGAAGCTTGACCTCCATATATGGACTTCAAAAGATAAACAGTTTGGCGCCTATCGTGGGACCAGTCAGAAAATCAACATGCCTCAAACTTATAGCCATACCACTCAAGCTATGAGAGAACCTTTCCTGAACCAACTTTCGTCTCCTGGCCAAGGCGTAAGAGCCTTGACGTCGGGGAGAATCCTCATTGACCTACCATATCATCCTGCTGAACTCATCCCTGAGAGCCAACCTGACCAAAATCCAAACCCAAACGAATATGTCACAACGACAATGTACCTAGAGTTGAGGGACGATCTCGAAAGGAAAGTAGGAGATGCCCTCCAGCAAATGCACGAGTTCCTGGCCGAGTGGTTACCATCCCACCCGGACGAGGCACCTCCATAAAATGCAGAGAGGGTGGTGGCACTTGTGGACCTTACCAACCTTCGACACCAGATCAATAGTGCCGAGGGAACGACTCCTATCGACCTCAAAGACAAATTGAATGCTTGATCTGAAGCATCATGACCTTCGCACCCAGTCGATGTCCGGGGGGATGTGGTCTAACAAAGGCCATCTGAAACTCCCCAACCGCTCAAAGTCATCGATCTCAGACACAAGGTGGAGGAGCTCTACCGAATGCTGGATGAAACCGAGAGGGATTTAAGGTCGAAAAGGATCTATAGGAATGATAGTTTCTTTAGTTAAGAGAACAATATGGAGCTGCCCCAAGAGAAGTTCGTCAAGCCCACCTAAGAAAATTATGATGGGACGACTGACCCAGAAGAGCATGTCCAGAATTTCTAGATCCTAATGAACATACATGGAGTGAATGATACACTGATGTGTAAGGCTTTCCCTATAAATTTTTGGGGTCCAGCATGAGCTCGGTTTAATATCCTCCCTACTTATTCTATTGGCTCATTTGCCAAATCGGTCGACTAATCCTATTGGCATTACGCTAATAGCCGAAGAAAAAAGATCACATGGAGTTATCTTCACAAGATTATCAAACGACCTGGGGAAGACCTACACTCCTAAATATAACACTTCAATACTGAGGTGGTGAAGGTCAAAGAGGCCAATGATAACGACATCTATGAGGCACTCATCATGGGCCTCCAAAGTCAAGACCTTTCATACGACCTATCCAACAGGGAGAAGTGGACGTACACCGACTTGTTGGCCAAGCAAGGAAAGCATATCCATGCCGAGATAGCGATGGAGATTAAATATAGGAGAATTGGCTTTTATACAGAAATGCGTACTCGAGGAGAATCTTCAGGCCAGGATCGACTAACCCCGAGCCCCAAAGAGATGGTCCTCGAAACTCAGACCTAAAGGGTCGAGAGAAAAGAAGCCTAGGGGACAAGGAAAGCGGCCTGATCACGACAAATACACGCCCTTAACCTCGTCCAGAAGGGAGGCGTTGGCCGCGGCTCAGGAGGAGAACCTCCTCGTCGAAGCCTTCGAGAAGCAATACTTCCTTGGGGTCCCCAAGGATCGATATTGGTACTATCAGTACCATCATGATCATGGACATGATATCAAAGAATACCGTCACTTGAAGGATGCTACTGAGGACCTCATCAAATAGGACACTTGAAGAGGTTCCAAAAACAAAATGATAAGCCTAAATCCCCACCAAGAGGAAAAGATCGAGCTTTGTCCCTACCCAGGCATGACGAGGCTAATAGGCCGCCCCAGAGACCTAAAATCCACATCATCACCGAGGGCCTCTCCCCAAGTAAAGGTGGAAACACCCTTCTCAGGAGTCGGGAGCCCTAGGTGAGCAAGGGAGGTAAGCCTGCCAAGAAACCAAGGTTGGAAACTGAGGTGAATTTCGGGCCGAGAGATGACCCTAGGTACGAGCCATCACAAGACGATGCCTTGGTCATAACTCTCAGTATCAAAGAGTTCGACGTCGAGAAGATCCTGGTGGACAATGGCTCTTCATTTGATATCCTCTAGTTCTCCACCATCAAGAAGATAGGAAAAACTGAGAAAGACCTGAGATCGTTACAGTACCGTTGGTCGGGTTCACTAGGGACTTGATTTATCCCAAAGGATACATCTCTTTCCCATTGGCTATGGAAGATGGCCGGACTGAATGGACAACACCGAGGATGACCGATTTCCTTTTGGTCGATCTCCCTTTGGTCTATAATGAAATATTGGGGAGAGCATCAATCATCAGCCTCAAATTGTTGATAACCTCGTGCTACATGATGGTAAAGTTCTCGACTCCGTAAGGGGAGGGGATCGTTCGAGCTTTGGCCAAGATCATCGACCAGGTCCTCAAAAGATTCTTGTAGAAGTCGATCGTTTGCAGGTTTGGCATGCCAAATATCTTGATCTCGAACAATAGATCCTTGTTCACAAGCTCGAACTTCGCTGACTTCTGTGAAGAGCATGACATCGAGCAAGGATTTGCCTCTCTAAAGCACCCGAGGTCCAATGGTCAGGTCAAAGCAGTGAGTAATGAGATCGAGAAAGCCCTCACAAAGAAACTCACAATACCAAAGGGGCTCTGAGCCGAAGAATTGCCTTGAATCCTTTGGACATACAAAACCACCACAAAGAGATCCACCAAGGAAACCCCTTTCTCTCTGACCTTAGACATGGAAGCCGCCATTCCTATCGAACTTCATTATCCCATAGCCAGGGTCAAGGTTTTCGAAATAAACATTCGGTACGCATCGAAATAAATAGATGAATAAGAGAAACAAGTTTTATTGACGAAATAATAATAAAAAAGCAACAATAGTTCAACCCACCCCATGAAAGGGGGAATAAAGGTATATCAAAGGCCGTGAGGAACTTTCTTGGAGCAAAGAGTTGAGAAAATCTAGAGAATAAATAGCTTCCCTATTCAACGTCCACTGGGCCTCTTTCGACCCAACTGGCTGCTCCTTAGCCGAAGTGAGGAGTTCACCGACCTTCAGGGCTGAAGGTAGGGAAACTCCTAGCTATGATGGAGGATGGGCGGTCTCCTCAGTCGATGACGACATGGGCAGATCGACCTCAGAGGAAGATGGTGGTGACGTGACAGTCACAGTTACTGCAGACGTAGATGTCGTCTCCACCCCAGCCCTTCGAGACAAGCGATAGTAAGCCAACAGAGAGAGGTTCGTTGTAGCCGCCGCCGCAGCCTCCTTTTCCTTAGTCTCGGCAAGGGCGGCTTTGTGGTTCACTCTATGAGATTGATCCCTTAGGTTCGCCTCCATGGCCTTAGCATTGTCCAGCCTATTTTTCAAGGTCCTAATCTCCCCTTGAAGGATCATGTTTTGCTTATCCCTCACAAAGAAGATGCTGAACTGGCCCAGGACCTATGAAGAAGGCCAACAAAACTAGAGAAGGTCTGAGAAAGGAGTCGAAGTTTGACTCATGAGGTTGAAAGTTACAATTGACAAAAATGACAATATAGAGAGGAAGTGCGACTTGCCGTCCTCACCCCCCAGGAAGTCGGTATTATCGCTGGATAGGAGCATCAACTCCATGATCACCCAAGGGTCGAAGTTTGGAGCAAAACCTGGCGCCTCGGCGCTAACCTCCCATGTCGGGGAGTACCGACCTTCGGCCCCATGCGTTGGCACCACCACCTTTGCCCCATTGGGAAAGGATAATGTGGCGAAAGTCCTGGAGGGACCCCTTTGTCGGGGGGTAGAATTCCTAGCGGGAACCAGGACCAATTATGTCGGTGCCGGAGCTTGGGTTGATGTGGGAGGGGCAGTGACCTTGGTCGGGGGGCCAATGTGCCCTTCCCCTTCTCCGCATCGGAGGCCATGGCCTTCTTGGCTTGGGGGACAGGGGGCGGAGGAGTTGACCTCATAGTTGTATCTGCCTCGGGGGTTTGACTTTTGTTCCCCTATCCGCTCGGCAAACAGATCCTTGTAGGGGTTCATGTCTGGAAAATCAAGAAAAAGGCAAGAGTCAACAAGGCACGGGAACTAACGGACCTAAGAAGGGGACTCACCATAGCTAACCTCAGAGATATTCTCCTCAGTGACCTCATTCTTGATGTTGAAGGCTTCCCACGACATCGCCATGAGCCAGGCGGTATCCCAGGCCTCTCTTTTCCCTTCTCCCTTGAGCTCGGGCTTTCACAGATGCCCAGTGTAGGCACCATATAGCTAGCTCGTAGGAAAGTCCCAATCCTTATTGTCCTCCTTGGACACTATCACGTAACGACAATGCCAATCCCTATTTGTCTCCCCGAGGTTATCGAGGACTTTCATGTGAGGCTTCGCTTGGAGATGGAACGGATGTGCATGAATTCACTCATAGTTTCTAAGCTAATTTCCTTTGTTTAGTATGTTTATAGTTGTGTTCTTTTATGTTTTAGTTTAGTTTTGTGTCTTGGACATCGATACTGCTCTTTGTATGGTTTAGATGCAGATATGGCCATGTGAAGAGAGGTTTTAGCGTTCTATGAAAATGAAGCTATATGGTTTGAAGTGTCATGAAGATTTTAAAGAAATTAAAAAAGTATGGATGCAAATCGATGAAGTTTTTGATGATGCTTTGAGTTATGAAGATGTTCTTAATGTATATGAAGACATTCGTGATTGTTTTGGATCGATTTGAAGACGTTTTGGTGTTTTTGGAGGTGGTCACGATCATTCCAAACTTGCTCACGATCGTTACAACTACCAAAATAATGTCAGAGAGGAAAGTCCGTTGGTCACGATCGTGACCATGCCCGTCATGATCGTGACAAAGTCAGAAAATCATCCAGAACAAAAAAGCACATTGGTCACGATCGCGACGTGACTTAACCGAAATATATTTTCACGATTTTCAGGTAATTTTCTCTAGGTTTCTTAGGATTTTGTTATTTTTCTATAAATACACCATGTGGTGCTCATTTTCAGCAGTTTGATACGAGTAGTTATCAAGTTCTATTAACTTTTAGGGTTTGGATTAGATCTCAAACACTTTTATTCTTTGTTCATGTTGCTCGGATTGGATTTTCAGAGTTTATAGCTTTGGATTATCAGTTTGAAGACCTTATTCATTTGGTTGTAAGTACTTTCGTTGATTATTTATGCACTTTAGTCATTTGATTCAATCTATGTTGATCATGATGATTACTCTTGCATGCTTATCAATGTTTGTGTTGCTTTTCAATATCATGTCTGAGTAGATTAGTTAGTAGGGAATTTTGATAATGGCACGAAGCTAAGGCATTATGAGATTTGTTATGCTATGGAAATTGATTTGTTTTACGCAAATGATTTCAAAGATTAGAACTTTAACATAGTTGATGCATGTTTTCACTTAGATTGACTACATAAATGACTTTATATATTAACTATACCATGGTTAGTTTATGAATGCCTCTAAATAGGTCACTTAGATGTGTTAATAGGTTGATTTAGCTAGTGATTCAAACTATTTTGGTCATATGAAGTAGCAACTAAATAGATTATTGACCAAGGTATACTATAGTTTATTTAGGATCCTTTGATATGTGAATGAGTAGACCAAGGTATCTTGCTATTAATTCATGTTTGGTATGTTTCTTGATTGATTCAATTATCTATTTTTATGTATTCATGCTATCATGGCATATAGGGTAGATAATTAGTTTAATTATTCAAGCTATCTTGATAATTAGAACTCTACAGAATGTGATTAAATGTATCCTCTTTATTGCAACTAAACCATTCATATACAAATCTACAACAATTCCTTATCTTTAGTTTAAATAATTAATCCCTAAGCTAAGTGAAGTTATGAGAATCCTCCCTACATTTAGTTCCAATAGTGATAACTCCATTGAACAATCCATTGCAATTACTTTAGTTATTTAGTTCTTCTAGTTTAATCATTAGTATTAATTAGTTTACAATTTAAATAAATAGTTAATAAAGAGTAATCGATCATTATTAATTTAAGCACACCATCTCTCTATGGGATCGACCCCTGCTCATTCTATTTACATTAATATTTTAGTAAGGATTAATTTGATGTGTCTACAACAACACCTTGTTAAATTTTGATGCGTTGTCAAAGAGACGATAACGTGTCAAAGTCTTAATTTTTAGCGATCATTTTGATTTTATAATTATTTTCTTAAAAAAAATTTGCTTTTATTTTCATTAATTTAATCTTATTCTTTTAAAAATTAATGATTTTTAATTATTTTTGTATAGTTTTTTAAAAAACAATTTAAATTTATTTAATCTTATTGTCAGGAACTACCATGGCTGTTTGCCTTTCCGCATGTAATTAAGTCGATAAACCTTGAACAAAAGGGCAAGGCCGATGTTTTCCTTAAGGATGTCGATCTAGAGGCACGCCAGGTGAAACCTCAGGATGACCCAAGAGATATTAAGAGTGAACATACACAGGTTGAGCCCCGTGCAGTTGAAGAAAGCCTCAAAGAACGGGTGGATAGGTGTGCGAAACCCCACCTTCATGGCTTCAGTGTAAAGGGGGAGCTTTAAGGTGTGTACAACATAGCAATCCGTAGCTCCCCAGGGGGACAGAGGGTAAAGGACTCGAGGACAAGATCATCTTGCTAAAAATGATTTATGGAACATTGGGAGAGGTGGTTCTCAAGCTGCCAAACATTCACAGTAGGGTAGGGGGTACGGTTTTTGAGTGCTGGATCAAGTGCCTCTGGAACCCCAAACCTCGTCCTCATCCCTGTCCTCATCGTCGTCTCCAACGGCCTCATCCATAGACCATAGGACCTCGAAGGCTGGAGATTGACCCCTGTCGGGGTTTGAGGTCGAGCGAGGATTCTCGGTGACAGAACCCGCGGAGCGACCGTTGGTTGAGGCCCCTTCGCCCTCACCCTCTTCATCCTTCCCCTGGTCCTCAACCTTGATCCGATAGCCCCTCGGGTTGGTGGGGCCTTCGCCATCGTCCCCTAAGGCAACCCTTAGGTCCGAAAGCTTCTTCTAATAGGAGATCTTTGGCCTATGATATCGAGGTCAAAGGACATTGGACACATCGACCAAACCCTCATTCTCGATACTAATCATGTCTACCCCCTCCAAATCTAAATCATCGAAAAATCAATCCATTTCTCTTAAGTACAAGATTCGAACCTTCAGATTTAAGAAAGCACTTGAGAAGTTTGAGGATTGTTTTGTTAGCCTGAGAGCTATAGTGAGAGAGAGAGAGAGAAAGAGGATGTAGAGATAAGAAGATGAAAGGGAAATGTTTCCCTCAATTGTCTCCCCGTTATATAGGCGGAGATCTGGTAGGCGAGGGGTCGTGTGGGTAGATAAAATCCCTCAACTAATGAGAGAATGACGCCTGGATGATAACCCTCAGGGTGGTCCGTCATAACTCGACATGTGGCTATGGGACAGAGGAGATGAACTACCCTCGAAAGTTGCATTCCTCATCATAAGGGGAATGTACTGTCCTCAAGAGTTATAATAATCATTATTGATAGTGACCTATCTAATCAATTCCATCAATCACATGAATGCGACCCTTCGATTGCCGAGATTCCCAAGGGGAATTCAAAGGCCTAACTTGGACACAAACCAAATAAGTTCGACCTCAAGCTCCTTGACTAGAAAGGTTCGAGAAAGTCTAGAATGGGCTAAAAGCATAGATCAGGCATGAACCAAATGGGTTCGATCTCAAGCTCCTTGATCAAAAAAGTCGACAAAGGAAGCCAAGAAAGGGCTAAAATCCAAAATCAGGCACGAACCAATAGGGTTTGACCTAAAACTCTTTAACTAGAAAGGTCAAAGAAGGCCTAAAAAGGGTTAAAAGCCCAAATCGGGCACGAATCGAATAGACTCGACCTCAAGTCCTTTGACCAGAAAGGTCATGAAAAATCTAGAGAGAATCAAAAGGGAAGTCCCCGACGTTGATCATGAATCGCGACGCCGAAGACTTGGGGGACAAATGATTGGATAGAAGCAAAAGCACCCTTAGAAGGGGTATGACCCTCCAATGGACCTATCTTTGACCTGATTAGCTAAGCCCATAAGGGCTAAATCCCAACTATGGAGAAAAACCCACCTAAGAGGTGGAGTCCCTATAAAAGATAAGGGCACACTCTCCAATAAGGTATGATTCTCTCATTCACTCCATCATCATAATTGCCTTGAGATTCTCTCCTAAGAAACTCTCTCCCCATATTTACTGACTTGAGCATTAGAGTGGATATCTCTTATTTTGTTTGCAAAGGAGAATTGAGCCAACAGAATTACATCAAATGTCCTTGTGTTCAGTGCTTGAAAGTGGATAGCGGAACCGTTGATGAAGTTGAGATTCATATGTTTTTATATGACGTTTCAAGATCCTATATAAGATGGATAAACCATATTGAACCTCCAGAGACAACTACGTGTAATAGTAGTTATAATTCAAGTGGTCATGGTGTTTATTTTGACGATTGTCCTATGGATAGTGATGATGAGGATGAGGGTGATAGAATACCAGAGTTTATAGACGATGTCCAAATGGGAGCCTCTATTTTGCAAGAGTATATTGGATCCTTTGATAAATTGCTTATGGAATCCTAGCGTGAGCTATATCCCTATTATAAGAAGTATTCAACCATGAGCTTCGTCATAAAGTTGGCGCACATGAAGGTGATGAATCATAATGTTGACCTGATTCTAATTTTTAATTGTACATTGCAAAGTACCTTTCAAGTAATTTGTGAATGTGATATTGTATTATATCTGAATTTTGATCACATATGTAACATGTTAGGTTGGCAGTGATGGCACTTGGAAGTAAAAGAGTGTTCTCTTTGAATCCCAATTGGTCTCTGTCCTTGGTAAAAAACTATCCGGCCTTATCTAATGATCATATTGACTTTCATAACTAATTATATGCTTTTTATACTTCTTTTCTCTTACATGAAAAGCTCATATTCTATATCCTATATAATAGTTCAACAAGTAAGAAAGTTCAAGGTTTAACGAAAGAAAAAGGACTACAGAAAATTATTGACGTATTTGGAAAATTGCCAATCCAAATCTCGAAAGAAAAGGGAGAACCGCTCGATCCATTGTAATCAGAAAAATTATCATCTGAAATTGGAGCTTTTGCTCGTAACCTAGATCCTTTGCATACAAAATGGAAGGATATGGCTGATGATGATAAAACACGTGGTTTTGAACGCTTGAGAGTAAGTCGCCTTGTATATTTACTTATAAGTTGTTATTATGTTTTTTTTTTTTTTTTTGGAAAGCCTATCCACAATTAAACGTTTTATGGCAGGAGAAATTTGACATAGGCTCAATTAGAAGATGCATGTTGTGTGTGTACATACGCATAATTTATTGATGTTAAACCTATTATCTTGTTGTGTTTGAGTCTTTTATATTGCGTTTTTAGTTTAGTTCATGTCTTTGGACTTGGATACTGCTATTTCTTTATTTTTGTGGCAGATTTGATCATATGAAGACGCGAATTATGAATCATTGAGTTGATTGTGGAAGGTCATTACAAATAATGTTGTGAAGATGAAGCTTTGGGCGAGATCTTTGACGTGATTTGAAGCTGTTTTTATTGATCCAAGACGTTGATTTAATGTGTTGATCATTTCTGGATGCGTTCGTGGTCGTTTGGTGATGTTTCGATGTCAAACGGATGCGTTTTAGAGCTATAACGACCTATGCTGGAGGATGTAACTCCCATTACAAGCTTTGCAGTCCATTCTGGAGTTTGAAGGTGTGTAACGACCGTTACACTTAAGTTTAACGACCGTTACAAGCATTAAATTGAAGTCTCCAGAGTTGCTACGCTGAGTAACGATCGTTACAGGAAGCCCGTAACAACTATTACGTAGGTCAATTTGCCACATCTGTTTGTTTTTCTTTGAAATTTGAACTTTTTTCAGATTTTTTATAAATATCCGTGTATTTTTAGGAGAAAGGAGAGGTTTGAAGTCGTCCTTTTTTTTTTTTTTTTTTCAGAGCTTACGTTCTTGTATTCCACAAAAACTCTAGGTTAGATTTCTTCATTTCTACGGTTGTGGAGATTAAATCAAGGCGTAGGGCTTTGGATATCATCATCTTGTCATCAGATCTTCATATTCAACGTTGTATTGTTCTCCTTTCTCTGTTAATCTCATTTTACAGTGATAATGATGCATATGGATATGATGTATGTGATGATGATAATGACCATGAGTGAGTAGTCATTTTGTAGGGATAGGTTAATGAAATCCTAGCTAAAATGGATCATAAGATGAAGTAGATCACCTAAACCAGTTTTGTATATGTTGATTGATGCATGAAATCTGACCTTAACCATTGATATGTTATGAAATCAATTAGTTTGACCACCTATTGATATTGTAACCTAGCTATTAATCGTGATAAGTGATTAAATTGGTAGCACATAACAATTCATGATTTAAACTCATTGTCATGATGTTATGATTGATTGCATGTAAACATAATAGTTCAAGCTCATTACTATTAATCTTCATGTTTGGTTTATTCTCTTGCTTTGAATTAGTTTATTTATTTTTAGTATATACGAGCTCATCGGTATGTTAGGGATAATAGATTAGATTAATTATATAATCTCATTGGTAATTAACATTTTAGCGAATGTAATACTTTACGTCCAAAAGTATTACAGCCAAACCTTTCTAAAATAATAAAACTATATGATATTCATCCTTGATTGATCCTAAAAAGTTAAAACGTAATTAATTGACTTCCCTACATCTTTATCATATAAGGAAACATCTTAATCCGCATTCTCTATAAGTTTAGATTGTAATTGTTTAATTTCAGATATTTAATTAGCTTAATTAATAAAAAAAACCCCTAAAATTTACTGCTCTTCATTAACTTGGTAGAGTCTTGTCATAATCATTATAAATTTAATAATTGTACCAACTATTTCTGTGGGTTTGATCCTTACTTCCACTAGTGCAATTAATTAGAATACATGTAAAGTGTGAATAAACATATAAATATTCTAATTTGACCGCCTTGCGACCAGTGTGTCAATGCATCTGTGAAAAAGAGTTACGAGGGTATTTTAAAGAGATCAAGCAGAATGCAAAGCTAAGGCTCAAAAAGAAATTTGAGCAATATGCTTCAACAGAAGAAGTTAAAGAACACAAGCCTGAAAGAATCGAGCAAGCCGAATGGGACGCTTTATGTGATATTTGATCTAATCCTACTCACAAGGTTAGAAATATCTTTGAGAATAGGTTGTAAGTTATATTTCTACTACAACTAGGATAGCTAATTGCTTTAATTTTTTACCAAATTGTAGGATAGGTGCTTTAGCAATAACGAAAAATAGACCTATGTTGAAAAAAACCGTCACACAACGGGTCAAGATCATTTGTTGTTATTCATAATGAAATGGTAATAAGCATCAATTCTCCTTTACTTGACTAGTTGGTTGATGTTAACACTTTTATTTATGATTGTGACTTGGTGCAAAGAATCTCTGGGAGACATTAGAAGAGAATTGTGATACAACAAGCTAAGCAATTAGTTTTGTTTCTGCTTCCTGGATTCCTGGTTGCTTTTGCTGGATGTCTTGTTGACTAGTTTCAAGTTTTAGCTACTTGATTATCAAATCTGCTGTTGTTTATTTCCAAGAGGCATCCTAACTGCTTGTCTTGGCCTGCTCATAGTGTTTTTTTTGGTTTCCTTATTCTTAGTGGTCTTCCTATATTGGGTGGGAGTTGCTGGTTTTGTGGCCTATGTGCCTATCATACCACATGGTTTCTAGCCAATTTCAATAACAAACAAACCAAAAAAAAAAAAAAAAAAAAAAAAAAAAAAAAAAACACCCATACTTGAAGCATGTTTAATTGAATTTTGAGAAATTTATGTAATTGCTAGCAAGATTTATGCTTGTTATTTTATTATCTTTATTATTGCATATTGTTTTATTGCTTTGGTATAGGGATAAGAAGAATGATTGCAAATGAGTTAAAATGTTTTATGGTATGTAGGGTACACAGAGAGAATGCAACGATTAAGGGTTGGATCATGAAAATGCAGAAATTGAAGGTAAAGCAAATGATGATTTGGAATATGATGCTATTGAGTTATTCAAGGAAATCCATTATAAACCCAATAATGGATGGCTAGGCATTGAAAAGCAATCTGATTATGTAAGTTTAGTTATTTTGAATGTTTCTTCATGTCTATAGAATTGCAAATTGTTATTCTACTAAAGTCACATTGGTATTGAGTTTTATTTAGTCATAAATGCAGGTAGACTATCTATGTGTATTAAGTTATGATTTATCTTTAAATTACATCACTAATACTCGTTATGTTAAGTATTTACTTCCCACTAAACACTTAGGCCCCGTTTGGATTGATGAAATAGAGGGTGAAATGGAATCGTCCATTCTTTTCGAAATGAGAAAATTCTATTTGGTTACTTATTCCTGCCTGAATGGACCATTACGGGTGGAATGTGATTTCGCCCAAATAGTGTTTTTTCATTCCAGCCATGGGTTTAGGGATTCGTCTATTCCGGTCGGAATGGAATGCTTTTTTTATTGTTGTTGTCATTTTTCATTTTTAGTTAAGGTGGTTAACAAACAAATAAAATAAGGTTTTATTTTAATAATACCAATTAAGTGAAATTAGAAGATTTTCTTAACGAAAATTCTGCAAACTAAATTAAATGAACCTAATTTTAAATATTATATTTGAACTTTATAATAATATTTTTTTTTATTTTTAATATTTTACTTAAGAATTAATTTAATCCATTATATATAATCTTCTTTTTTTCATTACATTCCAACGAAACGAACCAAACATGAGGAAAGGAATGGAATCGACCATTCCATTACGACTTTCATTTCAAGTAATCACTGATTCCTTTCCTTCCCAAAATAATTCCTGCAATCCAAACGCTACCTTATGCTGTATTTGGTTCATGAGAATGAAGGAAGAAATGAAATCGTATATTCCGTCTGTATCAATAAAAACATGTTTGCTTTGACAAGGAATCAAAATACACCATTGCTTTCCTCATCCTATTACTTTACTAGTCAAGATTTTGATTCATCCCCAAGAAGTAAGGATTGGGTCTTTCCTCCATGAATGAAATACTTTATGGATTATACTTATTCAAAATAATTAATATGAAATTAAAATAAACAAAAAATTACAAATCAAAAGTTCAAAATCTAAAATTTAAAAAGTCAAAGTTAAAAATATAAAAAGTAAAACTTAAAACTTAAAATTAAGAGTTCTAAAAACTATAAATTAAAAGTTTTTAAAAATTGAAATTGTAATCGCAATTGATTGTAAATTGAAATAGCAATTGAAATTGAACATGAAATTCAAGTAAAAATTAAATTAAATTTAAAGTTAAATTTAAGGTTAAAGTTAAAATTGAAACTAAAACTAAAACTAAAACTAAAAGTTAAATCAAAATCAAAATTATAACCAAAATGAAATTTAAAATTAAAATTAAATTATAGTAGATTTAAAAATAAATTAAAATTAAGTCAAATGAAAGATAAACTAAATTAAAATTAAGGGAAAATTCCCAAAAAATATAAAATAACAAAAATATTTTTTCTAAAAGGTACAAACTGGGAAATAATTCCCATCAAGTAGAACTTTCCCTTACCTAAATCAAAATCGCCCAAACCCACCACTAGCAAAGCACAACCACGACAAATAATCAAGGTGCAATGACCGAATCCATTCCACTTCCAAATCGATAATCCACAACAAACTCAAATCCGCAGTCAAATCCAAACTCAAGTCAAAGATCAACTTCGATTCATCACAATAAATTCAAGAGACGCATTGAATTCATCATCAAATTCAAACAAAACAGGTGAAATTTATAATTTAGGGTTTGTTCTTCAAATTTGATTAAAAAAAACCGAATTCAATTGATATATACATCAACAAATGCATCAATTCAATCGATATAATTCGACATTTTCTGTATTCAAATAAATAATAATCGAAACAACAGAGCGTCTTTGGAACCAAAAACAGTGCGTCATGCCCAAACCCCAAGTTTGTTATGGGTTCGAACCCTAAATTCATTCTTCGATGTCATACTAATTCATAATATATTGTAAAAAATGTTAATTATCACTGTTTCATTAAGACGCACTGTTTTATATTGTCGAAGCATGAATGAGGCGCACTTTTTGTTAATGACAAGACGCACTGTGTAATAATCAACTATATTAAACATTAATATCCTAACAAGCACTGTTCATTATTGTTGTAAAACACAAAGGCACACTATTTCATAATTTAACAATGCCGTCCTGTTTCAATGCCAAAGACGCACTAGTCTAATTACTAAAACGCATTGTTTTAATGCCAAAATAAACAAGCATTTTAATGAGGCGCACTATTTATTATTCAAGGACATAGATTATTAATTTATTAGGATGCACTGTTTTGTTAACAAAGACGCAGTGTTTGTTTATTTAACAATGCCGCACTGTCTTAAATCAAAAGGCATGTTGTTTTCTTTTTTTAAAAAAAAAATTGATTCTTAATATTTTTGTTTTCCTTGTTTGTATAATGAAATAGGAAAAATGGCACAATACAGAAGCAACTTGGCAGCCCTTATTAAGCTTTTGAAAAAGGAATCGGAATTTCGATGCACAAACGAGCACAAAGTACAGCTCAGGAGAACACCATTCTGGACATTGTTTGATGTAATTCTGAAAGAGAATATTATTACATCAGATTGCAGAAAGAGTGAAAGTTCATCGAGAGGTTGTATCGAAGTACAACCAAGGAGACAGTTTATTCACTTTCAGAGACAAAGACTTCAACATAGCATCGTTAGATATCAAACTCATATTCGGAATTGTTAACGGGATGGATGAAATAACTGATGAGGGCTTGGAAACAATCAGTCCAAGTGAGTTCCTGGACACAAGATTCACGGAAGAACGTAACCAAGAAAAGAAACATGCAAGAGAATTGACGACATCCAAGTTGCGCGAAACAGTTATCGATGCATCAATAGGTTAAGAGCCACATGACTATGAGGACACCGTGAGACTGCTAGTGTTGTACGTCATGAACACTCTCTTTGTCTCCATATCGAAGGCATCAATGAAGTGGGCGTATGCAAACTACATGGCTGATATGGACAAATAGTGTGACTTCAACTGGACGTCGCACATCTACAACAAACTGAAGAAATCTCTCAACGATAATGTCAACGACGAGGTGTAAGAGCTGGAACTTCAACTGGATACCTACTCACCATTCCGGTAAACACTCTATACTGTCACACTGTTTATTTTGATGAAGACACACTGAATTTATCCATATTTTTTTTTTTATAAGGCGCATTGTTTCATTTGATGAAGGCGCACTGTTTAGAATTGTATGGTTTTTTTTTTTTTTTTTGAAGTAAGGCGCACTGTTTATAATATAAAGGACGCACTGTTTTAATGTGCAATGTTAGTTTTACTTCAGATGCACTGTTTCTACACATAAGGTGCACTGTTTGGAGAGGACTTTTGTCGCTAAACCATAAAAATCATCCTCGGAGATCATTCCGCGATCAGCAAGATGGCAACTCAATGATCTATCTATAAGCCTAGGTGTAGCCATTACACGATTTAAAGATGAGAAGGTAACTTAGTTTTCTTCTTGTAAACATACTGATTTGTTTTTTATTTTATTCTTAAAATGTATAAGCTAATGACCTTTTTTTTCCCGATAAATTGATTACACAACTCACACTAGATTCATTGCAATCATCCCTTCTCGAGAGACAAGTATACAGGATGGAATTGCTGGCACTCGAATGGCACTAAGAAGATGATGTCAACGACAATTTTGACAACCACGAATTTAGGGCGAGAAGTATAGATGACAAATCAAGCAGTTCGACAGAGACAATCCCCGAGATAGCATCTGGTGATGTCCTGACACGATATGTGGACCCAAAACAGTTTTCAATCCTGCAAACCATGAAGAACCAGCTTCAGGATGTCAGCTTTGAAAATGTTATGCTCAACAAAAAAAACAATGAAACGTTGACAGAAAATGAATTATTGAAGAATAAGGTAACATACTTCTAGCATATTTTATATTTGGTTGTTCAATTTCCATTTTTTTTTATGATTATAATAATGGCGCCTATGAAAAATTAAGCAAGGTTGACGAGGTGATGCAACAGGCGAAGATGCAATTAACGAATCATTAAAAAACAATTGACGAATTGTTATCAGAGAAAGACAAAAGGAGCTCTTTTATTTTTTCAAAAAACCACAATGTTGATTTGTTAACTGACGCACTGTATGTACTACATAAAGCGTACTATTTTTTTATACTAGCGTACTGTTTATTTAAAACTGGTGCCCTGTTTGTTTATATTTGGCGCACTATTTGTTTAAAACTGGCGCACTGTTTCTTTTGAACTGTCACCCCTATTTTTTTTCAAATGATAAAATGTTTCACTTCTTATATGTTTTGAAGGTCATTTTATTGGAGATTGAATTGACTACAAAAAAAAAAAAAAATCAAAGTTGGAGACGCTAAGGGAATCAGCAGCAGAGAAACAGAAAGAAGGGGCATCTTATTCAAATGTACTCAACATCGAAGACTTGTTGAAACAAATACAACAACTGCAACAAGAAAAACAAATGAACAACGCCAAGCTTAATTCTGAAACACAAGCTAGAGAACGAATGAAAGATGAGATGACTCGTGCGGTGGAGCTGATGATGAAAGGCCATGAAGAGCGGGAAAAAAATCAGAAAGGATCTTTTTGAAAAGGAGGAGGAAATCAAGAAACTACAAGACGAATTGGAAAAGGAAAAACAAACAGTGACGCAATACAAAACCTTATTGTTCGACAACAACTCTGCTGTCAAGGAAGAAAAAAAGGAAGAAGATGACTATATATTTCAAATCAGTAGCGGAGATGAACTACTACAGTCCGACAATGAAGAAGAGGTTGATAAAAAACAAACAGAAAAGAAGAAAACATGCCGTACTCCGGGATCAATGGTGAAAGAGATTAAAAAAAGAAGACCAAGAGGCAAAAAAAAGAAATAGTAACTACACCTATGGTTCCTCGAAGAAGGTGAAGAAGGATGTGCTCAAAGTCACTCAGTACATGACCAATGCTGCATACGAAAGGATGACTGAAGAAGTATCCAAGTAAGTATTCTTGTAACACTTATTTATACATTTTGTTATATTTATCATTACTTAAAAAGGAAATATACACTAATTTAGGACAAAGCATAGTTGAAAACAGGGAGCCTGTAAAATCTCAAATAGTGCACCTGTTTTGATTGAAACATGGCTCCTGCTATATTAAAAATAGTGTGCCTGTTATATTTAAAACAGTGCGCTTGGTTTATTTTCATTTATTGTGCCTCCTTCATAAAACGAGTAACAAAATAATATATTGATCTTATAGAGAAAGGTTCTTTTTGATACTCACCTATCCTATGATGAAATTCAAGAGTGCTGTTGACATGCAATACCTGCATTCAATTGTGAATGATGGAGCATTGACGAATCATGCCATATCGGGTTTCTGTACGTTGATGTTGGAAGAAGCACATTTGAAAGACCAGATAGCATTATACAGTACGGAATGTTGGGTAAGAAATTACCCCAAAATACTTATCTGAAATCCCTTTACTACTTACATTTCAATAATAAATTCAACAAAACAAAAACTGATAATGGATTATGTAATGTGATGCAACAAGATGTTTTGAAAAGAGAAATTGGGACAGAAAAACCAATCATGAAGCCAATGAAGGAAAACAATCAACGCTGGTGGCATTTCTTTCCAGTGAACTCATCTGGGGAAGCAAAGAGCGGGATTGCATACCATTGGACGTTGTTGGTGTTCAACAACAAAGAAAATACGTGGACTCATCACAACTCCAAAAAACAAAAAGTTAGCTATGCAAGGGATGCCGAGAAAATCGTAAGAAACAAATATTAATTGGCACATACTATTAATATTGTAAGATGAAGTATTATAATGTCAATTAATTTCTATGTGTTGTTGAATGTACAGAAAGAATATGTAGAAGAGTTCAGCAACGAAATGGCAAGAAAACATGAAGGCACATAAAAAGTAGAAGAAGAAAAGGAGAAGTACAACACGAAATTGAACATCAATAAGAAGGCTGCAACTCAAAACAATATGGACTGTGGAGGGCACGTATGCCAATGGATAGAACTGCTTGCAAATGGGCAACCGGTTCTATAGCATTCTACCTTAAAAGAAATGTAACGATACAGAGCAAAAATGGCCGAGACTTTGATTTCACTATATAAATTCAAAGAGCCTGCAAAGGAGGAGGTTAAAGAAGAAGAAGAATGTTAATTAGTACAAACGATGTTATGAAAACATGTTCAAGTGATGTATATTTTGATGATTTGTATAAACAATGTCTTTTTAGTACAATTAAAAAGTTAATTAGTTGTCTACATCTCTAATATCATGTTTACTTATCATTTTCTCATTAAAATGAACAGGAGTACTGTTTAAGTTATTATAAGGTGCACAGTTTCAAATAAGCAGGGCACCTGGTTTATTGCAAACAGTGGGCCTTCGGTTTTTCTTTTTTTTAAAAAGAACAAAGCATAACCAATTAATAAATACAAAAGAAATCAAATAATAAGATTTGAGTAGAAATACAAATACAATTGACAAACTAAAAACAACACCCTTGGATTTGTTAACATCATCAAAGTACTCAGGCACACTGATTAGATTACAAAGGCACACTGTTTTATTTAAACAGTGTGCTTGTATTGTCAAAATAGTGCGTATTGATATTTTTTTTTTAAGAAAAAGAAAACAAAAAAATGCAACAGTATACCAATGCATTATCAAAAATTGATAACATGATAGCCTTAGAAATGAAAAAATCATTACATAGTATCCAACATGAGCTTTTTCTAAAACAAAAAACAAATGAAAGAACCTAACATAGACAAAAAAATCTTTAAATGGGCTCTCGGTAACTTTTTCTGTTGTAATGTCCAATCTTTTTGCACCTCATCACCTCATACCCATGGACTCTTCACCACTCGAAGGAATACGTCATTTTTTGGGCCTACCAGGAAGCCTGCTCAAAGAAGGCAGAGCCAATTCCACATCCACTGACGAAGCTATTTGGTCAACAACTGATGAAGGGATAGGATGGATGACAACCTCATACCTCTTCCTATAACTTTCAACAATAATATACAAATCGGTCATAGTGCTAAGGGACAAGGAAAACTTCATAATAACACAGATCGCATGTAAACATGGAAAATCATTTGTCTGTTACATACGACAAGAGCAACTCTTCTCTCCTATATTTACTGAGGCTGTCGGATTCGACATTACTTCAAAAATGAGCTCCAAAGATCTCTTCATCATAAAAACGCGTGATTTCTTGAATAAATCATTGAAAGTCTCCAACATCCTAGGACATAAATCCCATTCCATTGTAATGCATCGCTTCGACTTTTGTTGAACCACTCCATTAACTTGACACTAATCTGATCCACCATCTCAGTGATAGGAAGCTCCCTTACGCCTAAAAGCCAAGCATTGAATGACTCCGCAGCATTGGTCGTAATCTCGCCATAACAACAACCAACTGCAAAAGTGACTGTCCAGCTCTCGCAAGGCATAAGCGAAGCCATAAAATCTTTAGCTAGATCACCTCCTCTAGTCTGAAATTATTTCAAATTATCATAAAAATCAGTGACGGTTGGAGCATAGGCGCAACTATGAACCTTATTAATCATACGCTGTCTATATGATGACGACATATTAGCACCTCTGAATCTACCTTTCAAATTATCCGTCAAATGCTGAAGACAATAGGAAAGAGGATGTTTTGAAAATACTTTGGGAAAAGCTTGCAAAAGGCCTTGATTACTATCACAGACAAAATTGATCCTTCATCCAAAAGGAATTACTTGACGAAGCTCTGAAAGAAACCAATTCCAACTAGATCACCTCCTATAGTCTGAAATACTAGTGGAAAAAGTCCAGCAAAAAAATTCATATGAATAATATTCATGTTTGAAATGCTACAGGAATCATTGGTAAAAAGACGCATTGTTTCCATTATACAGGCGTACTGTTCAAAATGAAACAGTACGCCTGTATAATTGAAACAGAGCGCTTGACTAAAAATACAAAAAAGTAATAATTAATAATGAAAAAAATACATACCCCTATTTGCATATTTTCCATTACCTCCTAATATGACTCCATTGAAATCACCCTTTAAGAATGTGCTATCAAGGAAAAGCAAAGGTCTACAATGATTGAAACTGACGATCGAAGCATTGAACGAAACAAGTAGCCTGGAAAAACGATTTGATCCTTCTTCCACACTCGAACCACTACAATCCAAACCCATTCCTTCACACACAACATTCACATCAATTGATGATAAGCAATGACATTTCGAGAGCTCAAACAACATCATCAAATCCTCTTGATCATTCAACAAGCATCGTTCATGACCGAAATTGAATAATACAAATTGAATTCATTTGATGAGGAGATTTTGAATGATCTCATACCTTTTCTGCAACATATTTGAAATCGAAATCTGAATGGTATAAAAATGAACGAGATATCAAACAAAATCTACAAACAAAGATGATCTTGTCATTCATTACAAAAGGATCACAAATAATGATCAAGATGACGATGGTGATGGCGAACAAATTTCGTTGTTGATAATGGTTTTTTTCATCGATTTCATTCAGCAAAAAAAAAAGAATGAAAAGGGAAACAGTTAAGGCAATAGCCATGCGTTTGGTTGAGAAAAATGGAAAGTGTATGAAATAAAAAATATTTTACCGGGTTGTATCAAATGGGAATATTTTGTAAAACGTGTACCCTAGGAGAATTTTCTGTAAAATTAAAATCTAAACTAAAATCAAAATTTTTAAATAAAAATAAAAATCAATTTAAAATTGTAATTATAATTAAAATCAAAACTAAAATTAAAAAGTAGGCAAAACTATCCAGAGATATCACTTTGCAAAAAAAAAAAAAAAAAGTTATCTATAAATACCATCCATTATTTTTTTTCCATGGAAGTTACCCATTATCTTTTTTATTTAAATTCAATTTGCACTTTCCTGATTTTCAACATCTTTCTTTCTTTTTTTATCACAAAATCTTGCTTCTATGTGTGCTTTCCTGATTTGCAACCTTTCCCTTTCCCCTTTTTTTTCTTAATCATATATGATTTGATTCTTCAATCGTGCCCAAAATCAATTTCCTCTTTGTCTCTATTCGTCATCGTCGTCGTGAAGAACGGCTGAAGAAGGAGAGGGAACATGAAAATTCAGTTCGTTGTTGTCATCGTCAGTTCGTCGTCGTCGTCGTCAGTTCATCGTAATCATCATCATTGTCATGAGTTTATCGTTGTCGTCGTCAGTTCATCGTTGTCATCGTCGTTGTCGCCGTCAGTTCGTCTTTATCGTCATCATCAGGTCCTCGTCATCATGAGTTCCTCGTCAACTCATCATTGTCAGTCAATCCTCGTTGTCGTCGTTATTAGTTCGTCGTCATCGTCATTAGTTCATCGTCGTCATTGTTATCAGTCTGGCTAAGGTTAACGACAATGATGACGTCCTGATGTATAGTACGTGGTTCCATGGTTGCAGTATGTGAGTGAAGCCGACGATGGTTTCCGGATAGCGTGTAGATTTGGATTTGAATTTGAAATTGAATTTTTTTAGGAAAGCCAATATCTTGTGTAATTAATGATAGTTTTGTTGAAAAAGTAAATAAGGTATGTAAATCTTTCAACATGGAAATTATTGAATAAATATTGATGGGGGTACCTATTAGGAAAAAAATAAGATGGGATACTTCTTTGTCATTAATTCTCCATACGGATACATATGAAGAATTCAACCTAAAAATTATAGTTTTAAATTTAAATTTAAGTTTAAGTTTAATTTTATTTTATTATAGTTATAACTATAAATTTTCATTTTCACTTTCTTGAAAAGATCAATTTCATTACTACTATGCTAAACAAACAACTCTGAAGGAATGTCATTAACTCATTTCATTCATACCTCTAATCCTCAAAATACCCTATTTCATTCCTTGTCTAAATCATTCCTACGTACCATAAGCATCATTAAAAAGTAATTATAGAAACCTAAACCTTGTGTTTTAGTGATAGTTCAATCTTTTTAAAATTGTAGCTTTATCTGGAAACTAGTTTTGCATCTTGCTAGTAATCTAGTCTACTGTCTAGCTTTTGTCCCATGTTATGTTTGACATAATTTATAGTATTAATTATAGGGAGAAAAGAATTAGAATAACTGTTAATGGTTTTTTTTCTTTGTTGGATGGGTGATTGAACGGAGGGTTTCCATTTCATTAGACTCCCTTGATTTGTTTGTATCTGTATTGCGGAGTTAACTATTGTGCTTTTGGGAAAAACCTAGAAATGAAATTTTATATTTTGTTGTGAATTTTCAGTTTCTGTACTAGGTTGAGGTTCTGATGCAAGTTTCTCTAGTTGTTCAGATATGAGTACAATTATTCTGTTGTCCTTGTATTGAAAATGCTTTGATACAGATATTGTGGTGAAGTAGTTGGAGCATTGATGTGTGTGAGATGCAGAGTTCAGATCAGTTGGATTCAATGCCTAGTTATTGAGTTTATGTTAGATATAGTATTTATCTTATTCTCTGTTGGTTTTTTGTTATATATTAACATGGTATATTGTTTAATATGCACTATATGATGTTAGAGAAGAAGCTTCAACCTATCTCTAAGGGTGAAAGTCCGAGGGATCTCTTTCAAATTGTCTTGGATGTGTTAGGAATGGACTCCTCGTATGTTCAAAGTACGGGATATGCTCCAAAAGCAAGCAGATCCTGATCATCAAGAAGTAAGTTGATAGAGTTGGAAAAGAAGTTTGAGAACTATAGAAGAATGAGAAGAATTATTGAAAAAGCTTGAAAATGCTAAGAAGGAGCTTGTGGACTCGAGGACGAATTTGGAGCGACTTCAAGCCGCTACACAAAATCAAATCTTCAAGGTAGATTATATTGTTAAAAGCTTATCGCAGAAGGGATAATTCTGTGAATGGTGTTTTAAATGTTTGTAGTTTATGGTTATTTTCGTTTCAAAGACAAAGAACTCATGTCATGTTATGGCATTTGAATATGTTTGTTATTTTGATTGATTTTAAGAAAAATATTTCATTTCTATATAGCTCTATTTGTTTGAAGATTGTATTTTTATGATAAAAATAGTTATTTTTTTTTTACTAGAATCAATAGTAGAACATATCTCATAAAATACTTTTGGTGACAACATCATGTTCTCAATGGTCACTATTAGTTATATCATGTTATCATAAGATGAGAGAACTTCTGTGATGTTTGGATATTTCTATAACATATTCAAAATTATTTTGTCAGGAAACAAAAAAATTGGTGAGAAAAAGGATCACGAATGATTGTGTTTAGTGTCGAAAGACCATATCACATGTACTACTACTTTTTATGACAATTAATTCATCATGAAAATATGTATTTTAGTAATGAAGCAACATCAGTCAAATTGATCTCTGGTGAGACAAATTCATCACAAAAGATTGACTTTTGGTGATGAAAATGCAACTTTCATGACTCATATCAGTAACAACATTTTATTCCAAATCATAATAATTAGTGACAAATGACCATAACAAAATGGTAAGTGTTGGTGAAGAAATTGATGAGCTTCTGTGACGTAGAATTGTCATAAAAATTTATTTTCGGTGACGCTATTTTATAACAAATTATGATGATTTAGTGATAAATGTATAACTTTTTTTTTTTTTTTTGATAATTGTATAACTTTAGTGACAAAAGATTTGTGACGAATTCGAATATCTAGTCACTAAATATTAAATTCTATGACACATTGAATTTAATCACAAAAGCTTAATCTTTGGTGATGGTATACTTTTTTATTATTATCATATATCTTTCTTGATATGCTTTTAGTGACAAAATATGAAGACTATAATTTCATTACATATCTTTTATAATGACAAAGTTAAGACATTAGGTGACAAAAAAAATTATGATTAAAAGCTTTTTTTCTTGTAGTGAACTTTCGAACAATTCTTTCAAAAATTCTCTTGAAAAAGAGAAAAGGAAGAAGTGGAATGGAATATATATATATATATAAGCTCTTCAAAAAGGTTGAAGTAAACATTCCACTCCTTGATGCTATACGTCAAGTGTCTCATTATGCAAAGTTTCTGAAAGAGTTGTTCACTAATAAGCCAAAACTTAAGGGGAATGAAAGGGTCATCATGGGAAAAAATGTTTCAACTTACTTCAAAAGAAACTCCCAACTAAAGAGGATGACCCTAGAATGTTTACCGTACCATGCACGATAGGTAATTATACTATCCTTGGGTGAATGTTAGATCCAGGAGATTCAATTAATGTAATGTTATTCTCTATACACAGCTCCTTAAATCCTGGACCTATAAAATCAACTGGTGTTGTCATCCAATTAGCTGATCAACCCATAGCGCATCAAGAGGGATTAATCGAAGACGAGCTGGCTAAAGTTAACGAACTTGTCTTACCAGCGGATTTTTATATCCTTAACATGGAAGATGGACCTACTCATTCCTCTTCTCTAACACCAATTATGCTTGGTATATTATTCTTAAGAACAGCACGTACTAAGATCAATGTGCATGAAGGAGCTTTGACAATGGAATTTGATGGCCAAACAATCACTTTCAATTTATTTGATGTCATGAAATATCCATCCGATAAACCCGAGTCAATTTGTTCAATCTTAACCTTTCAGTCCTTGGAGGAGGAAGTTTTTGCATTTGATAATGATGAATTCATCCAAGTGATGATGAGCTCGGGAAAAATTTTTACGGCCAGATGTGCAAATCAAATGAAATGCTTGATAACAATTTAAATAACCTTGGAAAGGAAATCTATGTTTATTCCGAGTTTGACCATCCTCTCAATGTTCTTCAATTACCAATTATTCATGAGAAGATGCTCTTATCTATCATAGAACCACCTAAATTGGAGTTCAAACCATTACCTCCCCAACTAAAGTATGTCTACATAGGTGAGGGAGAATCATTACCAGTAATAATATCGTGCAAATTGGATGAAGATGAAGAATTTCAATGATTAAGGTGCTGCGAGAAAGTAATTTCGTAATTGGATGGACTATCGCTGATATAAAGGGAATTAGTCCAGTCACTTGTATGCATTGAATCCTTCTTGAGGATAACTCCAAATCATCACGTGAAACTCAAAGAAGACAAAATCCTACGATGATGGTTAAGAAGGAAATACTTAACTTGCTTGACGCTGGAATTTCTACCCGATTATAGATTCGGAGTGGGTGAGCCCGGTGCATATGGTTCCAAAGAAAACATTTATTATTGTTTTTGAAAACCCTAATGGCAAAATGATTGCCACGAGAGTTTAAAATGGTTGGAGGGTCCGCATTGATTACAAAAAATTAAATGCCTCCACAAGAAATGACCATTTTCCTTTGCTATTCATGGACCAAATACTCAAGTATTTGGCAGGCCATCGAATGACTACTTTCTTGATGGTGACTCTGGATACAATCAAATTTTAATTGCTCAGAAGGATCAAGACAAGATCATAATTTCTTGTTTATTTGGTACTTTTGCATATTGTAGAATGCCATTTGGCCTCTGCAATACATCGAGACATTTCAAAGATGCATGATGTCTATATTTTCCAATTATTTCACGTACATAATTGAAGTGTTCATGGATATTTTCATAATCTATGGTGACTTCATTTGACCAATGTCTTAAACAATTGAAGTTTATCTTGTCTTGTTGCATCGAGAAAAATTTTGTGCTCAATTTTGAAATATGTCACGTCATGGTTGAACAATGTGTCATCCTTGGTCATATAGTTTCTACAAAGGGACTAGAAGTTGACCTAACAAAAATAGAAGGGATTTGTTCACTCCCTTATCGTACAACCATGAAGGAAGTTAGGGCTTTTTGGGATTCGTTCACTCCCTTATCCTACAACCATTGGGTTGTCTACTTCAAAGAGATATTGATTTCAATTTTGATAAAACCATGCTAAGAAGCATCTGATCAACTAAGAAAAAAAACGTGTTTGTGCTCCTATAATCTAACCTACTAATTGAAACTTGGCCTTTAAAATCATGTTTGATACAAGTGACAAAGCAGTTGGGGCATTTCTTAGTCAACGAGTAAGGCCTTGTTCCTCTATTTATTTTGCCTCTGGTATGCTTGACGTGCGCAATGCAATTGCACAACTACTGAAAAAGAAATGCATGTCATTTTCTTATCATTGGAGAAATTCCATTTTTATCTCTTGAGAACGAAGGTGATAATCTTTTCTGATCATGTAGCATTGAAATTTTTGATTAAAAGAAAGAGTCAAAATCATGACTTTTTCGTTGGGCACTCTTATTACAAGAATTTGATATTGAAATCCATAACAAGAAAGGAGCTGAAAATTTTATCGCCAATCATTTTCAAAGGGAAGAAGAAATTATTCCTTTGTCTGATCTCTTTCATGATGAGTACTTAATGTCCATTCACTGTAAAGTCTTGTGATATGCGGACATCGTAAATTATCTTGTTACCAAGCAACTTCCCGTGCTCAAAAAGATAAAATCAAGAGTGATGTCAAATATAATATGTGGGATGATCCACACCTTCTCAAACATTGTGCTGATGAAATATTAAGAAAATGCATTCCAAAAAGTACTATACACTTATAAATTTGTATCTATATAGATACACATTTATAAATGTATAGTACTTTTTTTAAACATGAACTTCAATGAATACTATAATTTTTCCTCACTTATGAGAGTGGTGGTCATTTCCGATCAAAGAGGACCACTCACAAAATACTTAAATGCGGTTTTTATTGGCCTTTCCTAAATCGTGACCCTAATCAATTTGTAAATTCATGCCCACAATGCCAGAAAATCGACAATATTTTCAAACGGGATAAAATGCCTCTCAAATCCATCTTTGAGTGTGTAGAAGAAAAAAAAAAACTATATTTAGATCTTATAAAGAGAATTACATAAACTCTAAGGCCTAAATATGTTTATATGCATCACACACTTTCTTCTTTGGTCATTTAAGAAAATTTAAGACGTTGATTGCTGATCATCGTTACCATCTACGATGTCTTAATCAACAATATTAATATTACTCATTTTCTCAGTGACGGCCAAGATAGCTGAATCTCTTCATCAAGTACATGCTACTCAATGTGAACATTATAATTTATGATGCCCAAGAGATCAAAGAATGGTTGCTGCTGTCCATTCAACACATGAAATTCTGTTGTCTTCATTAAAGTGCTCACATACGGTGTTGATGCTTCGTTATGATCCGAGGACATGATAAGAAACATTGATATAGTTGTGGATATGTTAGGCGTGGAGAAATCTATAGGAATTGTAACAACACTATGCTAAACATCAAACAACACAACATTATTTTCATCCTCTTCTTTGTTGATATGAATTTCAACGTCTACATCGAACAACCAAATTTAGGTGTGGTTTTCATTTTCATCGGATGACAACATTGATCTTGTATGTTGTATAAGTTGATTAAAACTCTATAGTTCTTCCTACTCCAAGGAACCAACAAAATAGAAGAACACACTTTGATGTTTAATAAATTTGAGAATAGTCATGTTCTTGACACGGTTGTCTTCCTCTATATTATGAAAATAAGACTTTAAAGATAAGATATAGAGATAAATTTTGTCTATAAAATGAAAGATTATTAAGAAAGTGTTCTAAAAAACCTCTAGGAGGCCACCTAACATACTTAGATTTCTATTGATTATTCTGTAGTGTGAGACTACCTCTATCCCAAAAGAAGTAAACACTCAAATAAAAAAACATCAACCAGTAATATCGACCTGAGATTTAACTAGATGAAATAAAGGATAAAAAATATGATACAAGGACAAATCCACATATTTTTTCTTGATAAGGTAAGTGAAGATATCAAGTTTTACTTATATATTATATCTTTAAGTAAAGTTTCACAATCTTGAAACTGATGATAAGTAGTATGAGTATGATTTACTAAAATTTCATCGAATTATATAAAAAAAATATTGTTTGATAGACTCTTCTTTAAGTATTCTCTCTGTTTCATTTATTTTGCAACATGCTGATTGTGTGCATATGTTGATACGAATTTTGAATCGGGTTGAGTGATGATCAAACCCTTTTTTTTTCTTTTGCTTTGTAAAATTATCGTGAAACATAATTTAAGTAGCGTATTTTAACCTGGGACAAAGGAGTATAGTTTATGATTTAAATTGATTAAAGCATAAAAATATCAATATTTCTGTCACATTAATTATTAGCTCATTGATATACATATGGGTTCGACACCGAACACATTGATTATTAGCTCACTTTTTTCCATATCTTATTACTAACGCACCGAACATTGTTATTGTATTCAACTAGAAAATATATTCTAAAATAAAAATGAAATTAAAAAGAAGACATAAAGGAGATACAAAAATAGAGATAAAAATTTTACAAAGAATCGTTGGACTCCAACAATCTACTCTCTACGTCCCATAATAAACGCAACGGTTGATTTTTTATGAAAATTTATGTGTGTGTTGATTTTTGTGTATAAAGTCTAAACTACCATTTTGGTTGTGTGAGAATAAGGAGAGAGAAAAAGAATAGGAGGAGAAGTGGTAGTGGGGTGAGTTGATATGATATAAAATAAAAAATAGAGGTGTTTTGTTATTTTTGAAGAAAAAATTTCTAAATGAGGTAATGTTACAAGTATTGTGGGATATCCAAAAAAAACTAGTGTTATATTTATTATGTAACAAAGAAGTATTATAAATATCTAAAGTTAGATTTTGGTTTCTTGGTACCAAAGTTTGATTTACGTTTACACCAAGTTTGGTTGTTAATGCATATATTATAACTATATAATCAACTTCCAAATATTTAATCTTAAGTATATTAATTATCGAAACCCCTTAACTATCAAAGCACCAAGTTTGGATCCGTTGGATCGTTGGTCGTTTTCCCTGAAATTATTAAGAAGGTCGAACATGCCGTTCCTTCTTTGATCCATTGTGATCATTTGTTGCATTCTTGAATAGCCTTTGGTTGCTTGCGTTTGAGTCATTGCGTTTGAGTCGGTAATATCCTTGGAGTTGTCACTTTTGAGTCAAGTTATGAGCCCTAAATAAATGCAATGTAAAGGAATGACGCTTAAAAGTGATACGAAGCCATATAAAGCAATGTAAAGCGATACTGGTTGATATGGCACCCATATTTTCCTATATATATAAAAATGTTTAAGGGACTTTCGGCGGTCGCCATAGCCGTTAGCGGAACTTCCCTGTGATTGGGATTCATATACCTGTGGTTGCTGAGTTTCATTAACTCATGGTTATGTGTTTCAATTATGGGTATGCCCTCAATTGCACCTGAAGGCTCTTAGTGTGAGCTTGCATGCATATATATGAGCTCACGTGATTCGGATATTATAACAGATCAGAGGATCTATTTTGTTTAATGGAATATTCGACTTACAATGTCTCTGCACAAATGTTATAAGTAAACAGGTATTCAAAGCTGTAAGCTATATATTTGGCTACTGTTTCTAGTTTCCTTGACTTCTATACCTCTAAATCCATTCACTTTATTTGGTCTTGTCACGGACTGGGTCCGTGATGACGTAACGCCCATGTGCCTTTCGATCCAGAAATCCGGGGGCGTTATAAAGTGGTATCAAAGCTGGGTTTTTGGGATAGATGTTAAGAAAACACGAAGGATAAATAAGCCAAATTTATAGGATTGCATAAGTATTGAGTGTAAGATGAGAAACATTAGTCCAATGGATTGAGTATATAAATGAGTATGTACTCCAGAGGTGAGAAATATTCGGCTGGAAAGGTCATGAGAACTAAAGCATGAGTTGGTGCAAATCAAGCGTGAGGAAGTAATCAGCTTGATATTGCAGATTTAAATACTGAAATGTGTCGTGTTTGTTGCAACGAGAAGCAACAACTATAATGGCTATGTAAGAAAGAAGCTAACTTGGGCTAGACATTGATGTGTCTGATTAATATTATATTTCACATTAGTTAACTTTCAGAAATGAAGTACACCAGTCTCAATTGATGACAATCTAAGTTGCAATATGATTTGTCAATATATATATATATATATATATATAATTAATGACCTGAACGCTGATTGAAACCGATGGGCATGGTCTGATAGGGATCTGATATATGCTGAAAATATGAGATCTAAAGTGATGAGCAATAGATCTTCGGGGTTAGCCAAGACTGGAATTAATCGATCACTTGATCAAAGAAGCAGAATCGATCTTGTCAAGAATCATCCTCAATTTTCTTTCTTGGAATTCAATTTCTATTTAACATATGCTCAAGATAGAGACAGGTTGCGAGAATATTAATTCGCAAAGTTTCTTGGTTTACATAAGGTATAAATGCTAGAAGCTGGAAACAATCCATGAGATTGGTCTAATGAATCTCGGGTCATAAATTCATATTGGTTAGAAGAACCCAAAAGATGATATCAATACCTGAAAAATGATAAGCTGAAAGACATTGAAATCGTGGATTATATAAGTCATTGGGACGAATTCAACTTATGCGAAATTATCTTAAAATCTAGATTCCTTGCCATAAAGAATGTGTTGGCATTTTGGATGTTTTGAGATTGACATATTGGTTGCATCTAACAAGAGATGTATATACTCACAGCTATAATAACTAAGTGTTTTGGAGAGTCCTAGTTAATGGTTTATGTATAATAATTCGATATTGAAAACATGTTAGAGATGTCGAAAATATCGAAACTATAATTGCTAGAAAGACATATTGCTTCCTAAAGGATGTTGGTATGCTTTGAAGCAATCAGATAGCAAAGCTGTATCAATCATTAAGTTTTGATTGAATTTCTGCCATGTTGATAGATTGAGATCTGGGTAAAAACCAACATTTCATGGGCATAACTTTATACTAAGTTTTAGTCTTCTAGAGCCTGATGTGGTATGATGCTCATAAAGTAAGGTTTACTGCTTTTCTGGGAAAAATCAAGAGCGTTTTACTTACCTTATTTAGGTCTGCTTTTGCTGCCAGTACTGCTTGCGCTGTAAGTATTGCATGTGTTACCAGTGCTGTTTTTGTTGTCAGTACTGCTTCCGCTACCAGTACCGCTAGTGTTGCTAGTTCTGCTAAGACAGTTTATGCATGTATGATTGAAGGGTAATTATGATTTGTTTTGGGTAATCCAAAATACGAGATTTGGATTGAAATGGGTGCCGCTTCTGAATCTGTTATTACAATAGAATGGATTTTAAATATGAAAGTCTAATGACTCAAGCTCTGATTAAAAGCAATCGCCTTGGGTTTAATGCAAATGTGAAATTGATTCGAGATAAGCCTAAATCAAAGCTAAACTGTGTATATTGTTATCTTTTCTGGTATGTGAGGCACTTGATGAAGACTTAAGTTATATTGCTGGTAAAAAGGTCATGATTGCTATAACATATTGTTGTAATGCCAGGGAACTATTTATGTATGCTTCGAGTGTTCTTGATTGAAAATTTAGAGTTAACGTGATGGGCTGTGGATAAAGAAGTTTGAAGTTACCGACAAATAAGCTTATTGTCATGATAAGAATGGCATTGACTATAAGCTATCTGTTTTAATTGAATTATATTGTAAGCAACATTCAACTGGAATTATGGATTAGTTTGCACTTGTTTCAAAGGCTTAAGGTTGTTGATTCTCGAAGTTTCAGATTAAGATGATCATGCGTGCTGGGAGTTGGCCTATACATGTTTGAATTTTATGTGAAAGTAGTAAGCACTGCTTTGTGGTTCTTATAAATTTGTTTTAATGTCATTGGATGATCTTTCAATGTTTGAGGATCATGATGAGTAATTTTGGAAACTTAAGCTAGTAAGCACGATGGAGGATTTGGTAATAATTGAGCAAAGGCCATACTTGTGGTGGATTATGAGAAGTAAACAATACAGAAGTGATAAAGTCTGGGTAGTCTAAGCTTCTATTCCACCAGAAATACTGGATGATGATCCAACAATCGTGCTAAATGATTGTGGATTTTGAAAGGATATGTATTGCGGTTCACTGAGCGACAGAATGTACTAAGGCAGATCTTAGCAGAATACAACTGTGAACGAGTAATAGTCGACTCAAAAGATAACTTACGACACTTGGAAAGAAAGAAAGGAAGTTGTGAATTTCGCAACGAGATACAATATATGTCTATAAGACAAGATTGAAGTGCAAAAACAGAGGGTTTACTGCAATCATTGAAAATATCTTTGTGAAAATGGAAATTCATTGATATGGATTTTGTTGGTAGGTTTCTAACAACAACAAATGGGTTGAATCCAATCTTGAAAGTTGCGGATCGACTAACAAAAGGAGGGTATTTCTTGTTGGAAAAGAAAATAAAAGTAAAAACATCCCTTAGCACGGAACTAATTAATATTGCTACCAAAAAGGGTTAAACAAGGAAGAATATCCAAACACTACAAGCCATGTCATTCAACACGAACCGATCATTCTAGAAGAGAATCTGACATACGAGGAGCAACCTCAATAGATCTTAGATCGTCGTGAGAAGATCCTCAAAAATCGTGCCATTTCACTGGTGAAAATCCTTTGGGCTAACCACCTGACCTCGGAGGCAACTTGGGAGGAGGAGGAAACAATGTGGAAGCAATACCCGCATCTATTTTTCAGTAAGCCATCACTTCCCCTTATTCAAATTAGTTTCGGGGACGAAACTTCATCAAAGTTGGGGGTGATGTAATACCCGAAAATTTTGAAAATTTAAAAATGAATAAATAGCATTACGATTTTAAAATAATCACGCTAAAAGGGTTATAGATTTAATCCAGGAAAATATTTGATTACTAAATCAAATATAACGATGGAATATTTTGGATGATTAGTCGAACGCGCCAATAAACATTACGAACAAATAACGCTACAACGTTATAAACGTTACGCATTAGGGCAAACGATTTTAATCTCATAAATAATGGATTATGACTCGGGAGATTATATTTTTGTATATGGGATAAATCTATCGATGCAAATAAATTATCGATGAATAAAATATTACAAAATTTGGGTTAAAAGTGGACTGAACGAGACGCATCGTGGGACGGAACGGGGTATTCTCACCCACTTCTCCCACTTCCTCCCGCTTCCTCCTTTGCACTCACCCTTCCACTCCAACCGCCACCACTCTCACTTTTCCTCATCAGCCACCACTTCTCCATCCACGATCACCAGCTACAGCCACCTCTCCGGCCACCAACAGCAGTTAACGCACTGATCATCATCATCACTTTCATCACTTCATCACCACACCTTCGCCACCATCGTTTTCATCATCATCACAGCGCCACAAGAGCTGGGATAGAAGCGGCAGCCGGAGGGGAGGGACAACATCGGCAGTCCGACCAGAGAGCAACAACCGATTCGTTCGTGTGATCCTGTGCATAAGGAAATCAAACACGAATCGAGGTAACCTCACTCGTCCGTGTTCGTGCGTGTTTGGGACATGGTTATGCTATGAATGATGTGTACGTAATGGTTTGTATGCATTTTAATGACAATTGAAGGGTCTGTGGCGTCGGACATGAGTTTCCTGGATGTTCTGGGCAGCAGACCCGTCGCGCCCGGGACGGGAAAAATATGCCCTTTTGGCATGCCAGGCACGTCGCGACGGCCCTGGGTCACGGCCGCGATGGCCTTCTGGCCAAGAATTCGTTGATTTCATGCGTCGAACCTTAAACCTAAATGCGTATTTGAGATATTTAACCCATACGCATAGAAATATAACATCAAACGTGCATATACCATCATGTTTGACATGTGGTGGGATATTTGGGGTTGAAATGAGCTGGAATGCACACCATTATATTATATATACCCAATCGGAAAATAAATGAAAGCGACCATTAAACGACTAATAACAAGGAAACGGGGGATGTAAAACATAGTTACACTAACTATGTGAACTAATGAAAGAGTGAACGAATAAGAAATGTCGAATCCCTGAACTGACAAGGTCGACATTGACGTCCCCTCTTGGATCCGTTAGATCGTTGGTCGTTTTCCCTAAATCTATTGAGAAGGTCGAACATGGCGTCCCTTCTTTGATCCATTGCGATCATTTGTTGCATTCTTGAATAGCCTTGGTTGCTTGCGTTTGAGTCATTACACTCCTGTATTATTCTCTGAGTCATCGTCACGGGTAGGAACTAGCTAGGGAGCGGTGGGCATCCCCCATCCTCTTTGCATGCATGCAGCGGCTTCTACGCCATTGTGGCGGGGCCACGGGTTGCTCTCTTCAAGGAGGCCCAAATTATCTCAATGCTGGCATGCAGTGCCTCATTGAATGTGTACAAGAGGTGCAAGGCGACGTATGGAGTAGGCAGGTGCGAGAATACAATCTCATGGGTAGCCCGGATGACGATTGATATCTTATCTCTGTACTTCGAGTCGGTAATATCTTTGGAGTTGTCGCTTTTGAGTCAAGTCATGAGCCCTAAATAAATGCAAAGTAAAGGAATGACTTTTAAAAGTGATATGAAGTCATATAAAGCAATGTAAAGCGATACTGGATGATATGACACCCATATTTTCCTATATATATAAAAATATTTTTGGGACTTTCGACGGTCGCCATAGCCGTTAGCGAAACTTCCCTGTGATCGGGATTCATACACCTGTGGTTGTTGAGCTTCATTAGCTCACGGTTATGTGTTTCAATTGTAGATATGCCCTCAATTGGACCTGAAGGCTCTTAGTGTGAGCTTGCATGCATATATATGATCTCACGCGATTCGGATATTATAACAGATCAGAGGATCTATTTTGTTTAATGGAATATTCAACTTGCAATGCCTCTGCATAAATGTTGTAACTAAACAGGTATTCGAAGCTGTAAGCTATATATTTGGCTACTGTTTCTAGTTTCCTTGACTTCTATACCTCTAAACCCATTCGGTTTATTTGGCCTTATCACGGACTGGGTCCGTGACGGCATAACGCCCACGTGTCTTCCGGTCCGGAAATCCGGGGACGTTACAGATCCTCATCCAATCACAAACCAGCTCTATTGTATTCCCATTCTGCTACGCTCCTGCGTCTGCTGTACCCAGTCTGCTGCGTTCTGTGACTTGTTCAGAATCTTTGAGTCCTTGGTCCTTTCTCCAACAGATTCTTGGTCTATTTGCAGCCCATAATCATCCCATCTAGCTTATTCTAAACTTCTAATGTCGAATGCATCTGATGACTATCACTGATCTCCCATCTGTAATCCTCTGTTGCACTGCTCTGCATACATCCTAGACTGCATTGACCATCCTAGTTCTAAACCTAAGCAGATGACTATGAATATGTCCTAATCTCTACCACATTCTCATGTATGGGCACATCATCCATCTCCACGTCTCCTCCCTTATTCTCCACATATGGAGGAAATAACCAATTATCCTCATCACTTAGTGACATGCCATCACAAAGAACCCGAATCCAACCCTCATTCTCCGTAGAACCTCTAGGGCAATTGAATTATTGCTCTCCAATATTCTTGAACAAATGTATGCCTTTGAAGTCATCCAAATCCATCAAAAACTTGCCATCCTTCACTGGATCAATATCACTCAAACTCACCGCAGTGATCAAAAATAGGTGGCTAACGAAGTGATCAAACCTCCCACAACTATCGCACCCTTATTCACATTCGCCACCGCCTCTAAATGCTATGCCAAGAAAGCGGTAGAGTACCCCCTTCTATCCTCAACCAATCCCGCAAACAAGAACATCTCGGTTTGAGACACCATCCCCTTGCTTTGATCATTGGCACAAATAGTATTGGCCATATGCCAATGCATAGTCCTTGTCGTCGGATTAAGGAATTGAGTAGTCTTGGCATCTTAGGAATGTCTCTCAATCCCCATCATCTTGCCCCACAACTCATGGAAGCCAGTTTTCGAAAATGCCTTAGGAGTCATCTTCTCGCCCTCATTCTTAAATCCATATACCTTCCCAAACTTCGTAAGAAACATCTCATGCCTAACATTCGCAAGTTGGAAGCTCACCTTGCTCCTATATTCCTATTCTGACTCCCATTTCACCTCATCAATCCCTACACTTAAAGTGCTCAACACCTCAAACGTCGGCTTTTTATACGTTTTACATTGCATATTTAGGAAATCTCCCCAACCAAGCTTTTCGCCCATCCACAACACATCATTCCAGACTCCCACATTCATGCAATCCACCACATCCAACCATCGCGTTTGCACTATTGACCTATTCTTCAAAACCTCATTAGAGGTCATAAGGAAAGAAGGTGACTTCTTCCAACAAACTTGTAACGTCCAGTAATCTTTTACATTTTTGACAAACTTCTTCTGAACTTTGTTGTTTCAAAAACTTTTTCAAAAGTAATTTCTTTGCAAGACTGTGTTTAAGCAGTAGTAGTAATCTTGTTTTTTTTAAAATTGGAGTTTTGCTATCATCAATTTTGGGATAGATTATTAGAAACGTGCAATCACTCTAGATTAGGACATATTCATGGTCAATCACTTAATTTGACAACTAGGATAGTTAGATGTAGTCTAGGATGCATGTAGCAAAGCAGTAGAAGATCACAAATTGGAGGCATTATGGATCGCCTAGATGCAGTCAACAACAAAGGTTCTAGATAAGTACTTGGGATGAATATGAACATCAAAAGAACCACAAATCTATTTGGACCTAGGATCTAAGTCTCAGGATCAAGGCCATGTCATAGAACGCAACAGATTTGGTACAGCAGAGCTGCCTGACAGTAGAGGCAGAAGTGCAGCAGACTAGAAATGCAGTAGGGATGGTTGGTGAATGGATAAGGATCTTGGAATGATCATATTGAAGATTTGAGGTTTGAAAATTTGTACAAGGTTGAAGACTATTGTGAGGGGAACCTGTCAACATCACTGAGGATAGTACAGGGGACAAACAAACAACTGTCAACATCAAATAGTATAGTCGCGGGTTCTAATCCTCTGAGCCCTATAAGAAGGGATTCCTTCCAGAGAGAGAGAGGGCTGACAACAATTGTGAGAATTCTTAGGTAAGCAAAAATCTCTCTACAACCATCACGTAATCGATCTCATGGGTTGGATTGAAGATTTGAAAGAAAGAGTTCACTAGTCTGCCTCAAGAACAAAATCTGTAGCGGAGTCCAGAAGTGATATGCGTAACAATCTACGTTCTTGCCTTAGCAAGTTTGTAAGCTTGTAAAGGGTTCTTTGTAAACCAAAACAAAGAGATAGTAAACTCATCTCTTGGCTTGAGTAAACTGGTCATCAAGGAAAGATTGGACTAAGCTTTCATTGATCATTTAACAACAATTATCTGAACCAGTATAAATCATTGTGTCTTCTATTGCTTTTCATTCTTTAACTTAGAACTACTAGAAAATCATTTAAACACAAGGAGATAAAGTCCAAAGGACTTAAATCTCAACTGTAATCTAGTTCTGCAAGTCTGCAGTAGAATTGATGCATACTAGTCAAAACAAGGCTGCACTCAGTTAACTAAAAAAAATTTAAATTGCCTATTCCCCCCTTCCCCCCATTGCTATATTGTAAGACTCTGAGAATTACACAAATGCTTTCGCATGCCCTATATGATATTGTACTTCACTTGGACCCAGATTCATTAATCTCTTCCATCAACTGGACTAAGAGGCTTCAATTCCTCCTTGTGAAATGCTTCATGTATGAGTATACATATTCATAAACCTAAAATGCTCACACAAAATATATCAAGGCACCTTGTGGGATATAAGTTTGTTATCATCAAAAGTAAGGTATAAAAAGAATAGTACACAAGAAGATTCAACAATACATAAAGCTATTTCGAAGATGCTTACAAATAGATTACCTAATGTGCAACCTTTGATAATCCTTGAAACCAATCTGCCTTCTTATAGGAAGATCCCTTATTAACAACATAGAGCTATGTCAAGAAATGGTTAGTAGCTATGAAAGGAAGAATATCACTCCTAGGTTCATGATAAAGATCGATCTCAAAAAAGCATATAACTCTTTGAACTGGGATTTTCTTGAAGAGATGATGTATGTATGCATTGCACTTCCCTCCTTTATTCATCGAATAGATCATGACTAGCGTTATGTTCCCCTCTTATACTGTGATGGTAAATGGGCTATCTATTGGCTTCTTTGATGGTAAGAAAGGGTTTTGACAAGGTTATCTATTGGTTTACAAAGGATACTCAAGACAGGGGTGAATTGAGTATCAAAGGATTTTCGAACTCTTTTTCACTTTCTTGATGAGGAAGGCCCTGGTCTTTTGGAAGGCCTAGGTATTTCTCAACCCGTTTGCCTATTTGTATGTACCAACTATTTTGTATGCTTGTTTGTTGTGTGATCAAGAATGAAAGCAGTAAAGAGAGAGTGGACATAGTGTTTATATTGGTTTGTCTCTTGCCCAAAACTATGAAACAAGAGATTTACATCCAATACTCAGTGGGATTTTTGATAACTTTGCACTATGATTTCCTTCACTAGTACACACCGTTCTCCCTCTCCTTCTCAATCCTCCAGATCAATGTCAGAGAACCCCTTTATCACCAACACTTTGCTAACATAGTCAACACCAATTATAACTTGTACCAATCCCGTAGATGTCACCCCAAGTACACTCTATTCTATCCCGGATTAAGCCTTAACACCTATAGTTCCTATCCTTATTGATAGAACTCTTGTACCCTCAGCATCAATCCCCTATAGCAACACCTCATACTTCTCTGGTCCTTAATCTCCTGGATCGTACTCCTTGTAAATTGGCACCTCTGTCTTCAACAAGGCCTGGGTCTTCCTCTGGTTCGGTCATCTTGAACCAAGGAAATCTTCTTGATCAACTCTTCATTCAATCAGCAGTAGCAGCTTTGCGTGGTTGTTGTGTGTCAGCTCCAAAATATCAATGGATCGTCGTCTTCCAATTTTGGATGTTTGTGAAGTTGAATCGAACTTCAATGGATGGCTACTTGGCTTTTTGTTCTTCGATTGCAAAGTGATGGTAAGGTTTTATTGGCAATCGATCTTGCTTGGTCTTTGATGATGATCTTCCCTTTTATAGAACTCCAGGAATCAACAAACTTGGATCTCCATCTTTGTTTGGACAGCAATCAGATCTTCTTTCCATACTTAGGCCGCCAAAACTTTCCAAGTAAGAACTCAAAAAATTCCGTAAAATTTAGTTTCACGATAATTAACGTGAATAGTAAATTATCATATGTTATAATTTATTTAACGGGGTTAAAAGGCTTGTTTGACGATATAATAGAAAAAGAATACAAAATATAGAAGAAATGCAAATAATGCGTAAATACGGAAAAATACAATCTTAATGCAAAAATATTGTATTTATATAAAAATGACCTAAACCTAATTTCGGCACTTATTTTCCTTTATGTCAATTTCTACTCCATCTAATTAAAATTAATTGTCCACTAATTAGTCACTAAATGTCCACTAATTACCCATTATTTATCTATATAATTTATTTTAATTAATTTACTTTCTTATAAATATAAGCTCTCTTCCCCTTAAAAATTTCTTACAAGCACAAAACAAAACACTCATTATCATGCAAGATTAGAGTTAAGTAAGAGAAGAGAAGAAGGAGAAGTTTGAAGAAAAGAGGAGAAGGTAGGTGGTAAGGCAAATACGACGAAGATCCTTCACCGTTATTGAGAGAAGGCGATCATCTTGATTTGAAATTTTGTGAAAAATTATACACTTTTTGATAAATTCTGATATTTATATATGTTAAATTCTCACATGCCTAGTTTTTAGTGAAGTTAACAAATTATGATTCAAAGTTGTGAATCATAAGATATCAATCAACACATACGGATATATCAATCTGTAAAAAACTGGTTACAGGGAAGACTTTATGACTTGATATGGAATTATATAGTAGGCTTTATAAGACAAACCTTATATCACTAGAAAGGTATGAAAGTCAAGTTTTCAATACAGTTAACAAATCATTATTTCGAGTGGTGTGTAGGGAGTGATGAGTTAATTAGTGAAGTAAGGTCAAACTATCTAAACTAGCAAAAAATATAAATTTGAACTAATTAACTGTTATTATTGATAAGATCTTATGAGAAACTTTAATTTACTGAAAAGATTATGAAGTCTACTTTATGAAAAATTTTACGGAATATGTTTTGGAGTTATATGAAAGAAGTTATAGATTTAAATACTTTCAAATGTCATTTTGGATAGAAACTGGGACACCCGTTCCAGAGGTCGAAAAATCCGTTCCAAAGGTCGGGATTCCCGTCCCAAAGGTTGGGACGCCATCTCAGAATTTTCCAGACCGGGAATGATAGTTTTGACCAAAATAACTCCAAATATTCACAAATACCTCTAATGATATTCAATATATAAAATCATCATCATGGACAATCAAAATAAGTATCAAAGACTTGTACAAACCTCAGCATCACCTCATAATATTAATATGACGATTTTTCACGAAGTATGAACAAATATGTTTAACTCCATAACACGAATAAACATTCACAAGGAAATATATTTATATGTGAATCCTAATATGTTATAGGAGTTGGAGACCCTGCTTGTTGACACATAAAGAAAAAGTCGAGCACGTATGTGTGGAAAACGGTTTAGATTTATTGTGTATGACGATGCGTATTATTATACCGTGAATATAATAATCTGCATTGGAATCTTTGGACATAGTCACTAAATATGGCTGACGTAAAATACTGACTGCAACTGCTGTGTGCCATGATAAGATGATGTGTAAGTTTGCATTATGCATTGATTACTGGTATAAAGAGGATGAGTGAGTAAAAGGAGTATAAATCCATAATTGGTGAGATAACTCCATGGTATAAAACACAAAGAGTATTGTGTCTGTCGTTTGTGTTATACACTGACTTGGTGATGACATTCTTTTATCGACCCTGTGAGGTCATTTTGGTATGAGAGAAACTCACTGCAGGAGACCATGGGCTCCGGTTTGGCTGATCCCTTTTCGCGGATGTCCTTTTAGGTAAAGCTGAATAAAACGTGATAAGTTGAAATTGAATAAGTCTCGTCAAGGGCATAATTATAACACCGAGGGTATCTATTGTCTGTCTTTACTGTGTTTTTGAGATGATAATTATGAATGCCTGATTGACATAATAGTTTCAGAGTGCTGGAACAAAGGACCTAAGTGGTCATTTTTATTTTCTTTTCTTACTTTCTTCTCTCGTGTAGCCCCTGATAAGGGGACCGACATGTTATTGAGCTCATATGGCTCACGGTTACTATGTTTTTGTGTTTTTCTCTTCTATGTGTTTTCAGGAGTCAAAGACGACGGACAGATGTGATATAGGTTATGGTGCTAATATACATCTACTGTATTATAATTACGGACTAAGTAAAATATGTAATAAATGAGGAGTTTCTGCTATATTAGATAACAATATTGGTTTATGCCTAAGTGGATTTTATTTATTTTTGTACCTAAATCGTTAAGTAATTTTGGCTAACTGGGATGTTGGGATTCAGTGACAGGTATTAACTTGTTATGAAAACTCGGGGCGTTACATTCCATATCTACAAAGCAATCCAAAATAGATTTTGTAGCAAAATATTCGAATTTTGCTCAATATATTGTTAGTCCGTAAATAAGATATTCAGAGTAACCAATAAGGACTTAGCAAACTCGCCATAATCACCAAAACAAGGACTTTTCATGTTTATGGCATATTTATGGAAACCGAAGAAGGCCTGAGCCTTACATACACCTATCTCAATTCTGATACCAACGGGAAAGACCCGGGACTTCCTGTGTTTTTCAAACAAGCTATATTCAAAATCAATTTGCACAAATCAATGTCATCATCAAAACATATAAACTCAATATGATCATTTGTCTCCTTACCTTTTTGTCATTACGAAGGAGTATCTAGTGAGAAGGTTCAGATGCCTTGATAGTTGCAATGGGTTTAAATTCGATCCCAAGTATAAAAGGGTTAGTGTGGTAAATTTATCTTTTGCATATGATCTTATCATTTTATGTGGTGCTGATTTCTCTTTAGTAGCTGTAATAAGAGACTTGCTTCATCATTTTAAAAACACTTCTGGGTTGGAGATGAACTTAATTAAGTCGGCTCTATATGCAGAGGGGTTTCAAATGAAATAAAGATCAAGTTAGCAGCTGAAATGGGTATACATTGGCAAAATGGTCTGTATGTTACTTAGGAGTACCTCTTACTATTAAAAAGCTGCACGTAAAGCAATACCGACCTTTGATGGATAAAGTTTTAAAAGGATCAAGGCTCGGGAAAGCTAGGCTTCTTTCTGATGCTGATAGATATCAGTTGGTTATTTCAATCCTTCAGAGCGTATTGGTTTATTGGGCTAAGATTTTTCCCTTTTCCTGCCTCTATGGTAGATGAAATTGAAAGAATATGCAGGGTATATCTCTGAATGGGATTGCAGAAGGAAGGTATACAGCTCTTGTTTCATGGGATCAAATCTTCCAACCAAACAATAATGATGGATTGGGACTTGAAGACCTCAAAACTTGAACAAAGCGGTATTTTGTAAGTAGTTGTGCGCTGTGGAATGTAAAGAAGATCGTCTATGGATTTAACAGCTTCATGCATATTGCTCGAATGGACAACATGCTGAGCAATATAGGGAAAAGCAGCATGAATCATGGGTATGGAAGGGCTTGTTGAAGGTACGAAGAGAACTCTCCTTAAATAATGACAATGTGTTTTTTGATGCAACAAGGGATATATGATCAAATGATACAGAAGGATGCAAAGGAGGCAGTGTGAAAACGTATTTGGTCCAAGGATGTCGTGCCCAGACATTCCTTCATATCATGACTGGTTATGCATGGCAACTTGCCAACTAAGAGATAGTTGTATGATAGGGATATAATCTCTAATGATATGTACGTGTTATGTGGTAAAGAGTTTGAAATGGTGGAGCATGTGTTCCTACATTGTGCCTTTATTCTGCAGGTGAGGCATGTCATCTTCATGAAGTTGAAATGTTCTGCTACTGATATGGCACAGTGGAAAGAGTGGTATGGGGGAACTTTGATTGGAAAAACACGGCATGTCAGGAGGAAAAGATTCATGTTGGCTGTCATGATCTACGTAATATGATGGAAAGAAATTTCAGAATCTTTCGTGTGATTATAGAAGGCCCTCAAGTAGTGATAAAGAGAATAGAGGATGTTGTGGATCATAACATAGCTAACTGATTAATTGTAGCTTTTGTTTGTTTCATAGTGCATACCAATTTTTGTATGTAAGTGATAGGAAGAGATGCAAATATGGGATACTATCATGTTCCTCTACTTTTTTGAGAAATGAAATATAATTTCTTAACAAAAAAATGATAATAAAAAAGAATTAAACGATGATACTTGATGATTTTGAGTGAAATCTTGAAAAGGATATAGTTCCATAAAATTATGTTTTACTCATTTTTAATAATAACTAAAGTGCAAAGATTAAAAGAGAGATCCACACAAGTTATCTCAATGCCAATAGATCACAAATCAAAAAACGACACATACCAAGAATAAAAAATTTGTGCTTCTTATTTTGGACTATTGTTTGTCCTTGTTGTTTAAAGTCTTCTGATATTCCTTAATTTTGCTTTTGCTCCTCAACAACAACCCCCCCCCCTCTTTTTTTTTTTCCCTATAAATCATTCATGTTTAGTTATTTTCATGGCTACACTTGTTGTTTATTTGTTAATAATGTACTGCAGCTATAACTCTATTCTTTTTTACAATTGCCAACCTATTTGTTTCTTTCTTGATGTTAATTTGGGTAGTGGACATCTATACATCTTTACTATTTTTATTAGTTGAATGTACCGAAGAAATTGAAAATATCGGGTTTTTCGAACAAAAACTGGAACCGAATTTGGGACGAAACGAGACAAAATCTTTAAGGAACCGAAAATGCCGAAACAAGACGGAAAACAGTCCGATTCCAGACCATCCCGTACCATACTCATTCTCCTAGGCCAAACGATGATGCGAGTCATATGATCTTTTCATCCTTCTTAAAATATATTAAAATCATCCTGATCATTCTTTGGTATTAGTACAAATCAATCCAACTAACGTTTTAAAAGTTATGATAGATATTACTCCTTCCATCTAATTTAAATGGAACATTTTCATTTTTGTACTATTCAACATGTTTTTTAGGAGGTTTCATATTTCGTCTTAACAACGTACGAAAATTACGGTATATACGTACGATTAAAGTACACAACTTAAATTATTATAATATTTCACGAGAATTGACAAAAAATTATATTTGATTATCTCACGACACGAATCAAAATTCGTATCAATAAATAGATATTACTCCTTCCATCTAATTTAAATGGAACACTTTCATTTTTGTACTATTCAACATGTTTTTTCGGAGGTTTCATATTTCGTCTTAACAACGTACGAAAATTACGCTATATACGTACGATTAAAGTACACAACTTAAATTTTTATAATATTTCACGAGAATTGATAAAAAATTATATTTGATTATCTCACGATACGAATCAAAATTCGTATTAATAAATATACTAATCAAACTATTACATTAAAATTGGAATGGAGGGAGTATTAAAATTTCGTACTTTAGTGGATTAAAATAACAAAAATAATACTCCTTTCGTCCCCTAATATAAGCAACAATTGTCTATTCGGTTTGTCCCAAAATATATACAACATACCATATTTAATAACTTTTTCATATAAAAAAAATATCAAAACAGTCTATTCCAATTATAACTGCTACAGTAAACCTCAATATCACTAAAAAAATATTTTTTCTGTACCAGATTGCACAAAAATTTAATATATGCATAAATTCACGTGTCGGATCAATCGATTACATAGATTATACGACGGAAGGAGTACAGTCAAAGTGAAATGCACATGTGTCACTTGCAGTTTCATTGGGAAGATATAAATCCCAACTATGTCTTTGTAGTGGGCCTTTTCTTTTGTGTATTTGTGAGTAACCCTCACATCCCTTCTTTCTAGAGCAGTACTCGAAGCGAGTGGAGTCGAGTTTTTGTAGGTTCGATCTCGAACACTTTCTATTTATCCCGAGTCGAACATCACTCAAACTCGAATACCATTGAAAAATTCAAAATTGAACCGAATTTGAGTATTGCTCATCGAGTTTCGAACTAGTTTGTCGGGTTTCGAATCGAGTCAAACTATTAGGCCCAAAGCCCATGAAGAGAGCCCAAGCCTAAAAGACTAGTCCAATAGGAGGGAGAAACTCTCTTACTTATAAACCACTTCATGATTTTCCACGTAGTCGATGTGGATAAACCCCATATTGTAACATTTGTCACCCCTTCAGAACCAGATGTCCATGGACGGCTCCATTCTGGACTCTTCGCGGACCAGACTGGCCTTCCATTGTTGGCCTTATCAAGCACCAGATATCCCTTTTTCGTTTTGGTCTACGAACGACTGCGATTGCCCACTCTGGACGGCTTTCACTCCAAACTCTTCACGACACCAAGTGTAATACCCGAAAAATTTTGGGAGTTTTAAATGAATATAATGCGATATGATTTTAAAATAAATCGTGCTTAAAAGTTATATATTTAAATCCAAGAAAATATTTAATTAATTAAATTAAATATGATGATGGAATATTTTAGGATGACTAGTCGAACGCGCTAATAAATATTACGAACGAATAACGTTACAACGTTATAACGTTATAAACATTGCGCGTAAGGACTAGCGATTTTAATCCTAAAAACAATGGATTATGACTCGGGAGGTCATAATTTCATATACGGGATAAATCTTTCGACGCAAATAGATTTTTCATAGATTAATATTATGAAATTTAGGTGAGTAATGGACCGAACAAGACGTATCGTGGGACGGCATGGGGTATTTTTCCCCAACGCACTCACCTCTCCACTTCTCCTAATTCTCCCTTTCTCTCGCACTTCTCCCACTCCCACTTACACTCACCCTCTCCAGCCATCATCTCCACCAGCCAGCAGTCGCCACCACCACGCCACCCTCTTCATCATCATCATCATCATCAAAATCTTCATCGTCTCACCACCATGCCTATACCACCATCGTCTTTATCATCACCACGACGACAACAAGGCGAAGGTGAGCAGCAGCAGGCCGGGAGAAGGATCAACGCCTGCAGCTCGGCTAGGAGATATCAACGGATCTGTTCGTGTGATCGTGTGCATTAAGGATCATCGATAATCTAGGTAACCTCATCCGTCCGAGACGCCTCCTTTATTCGATCACACGCGTCCTTTGTATCCATGCGTGTTTTGGGATGTGTTTTGATGTGTTTGATGTGTGAGGAAGGGATTGTATGCGTTTTGATGTCAAATGAAGGATCCGTGAGCGTTGCAGGCGGGTTCCTGGACGTTTTGGGTCGGAGAACAGTAGCGGCCGCGACCATCCTGGGTCACGCCCGCGACGGAGGAAAAACCGAAACTTTGGCAAAACAGTATCGTCGCGGCTGCAATGGCCCTGAGTCGCGGCTACGATACGCCCGGTCGTGCCCGTGACGGCCTTCTGGCCAAGAAGAATGTTGTTTTGTGCTTCGAACCTTAAACCTAAATGTGTATTTGAGGTATATAACCCATACACATGGAAATATAACGTCAAACATGCATATACGATCACGTTTGACATGTGGTGGGATATTTGAGGTTGAAATGAACTAGAATGTACCCTTATAATGTATATACCCTCATGGGAAATAAATGAGTCATACCGCTAAATGATTAATAAAAAGGGAACGGGGGATTTGGAGCATAGTTACACTATCCATGTGAACTAATGAAAAGTAAACGAATAATAAATGTCGCCTCCTTGCACTGATAAGGACGGCATTGACATCCCTTGTGGATCCGTTGGGTCGTTGGTCGTTTTCCTGGAATTATTGAGAAAGTCGAACATGGTACCCCTTCTGCGATCCATTACGATCATCTATTTCTTTGAATAGCCTTGGTGGCTTAAGTTTGAGTCATTGCACTCCTGTATTATCCTCTGAGTCATCGTCACGGGTAAGAACTAGTTAGGGAGCGATGGGCATCCCCCATCCTCTTTGCATGCATACAGCGGCTTCTACGCCGTTGTGGAGGGGCCACGGGTTGCTCTCTGCAGGAAGGCCCAAATTATCTCAATGCTGGCAAACGATAGCACATTGAATGCGCACAAGAGGTGCAAGGCGACGCACAGAATAGGCAGGTGCGAATATACCAAATCTATTGGGTAACCCGACTGACGATTGACATCTTATCTCTGTATTCTGAGTCGGTCATATCCTTGGAGTTGTCGCTTCTGAGTCGAGTCATGAACCCTAAATAAATATAAAAGAAAGGAATGACTTTTAAAAGCGATACGAAGCCATATTAAGCAATGTAAAACGATGCCGGTTGATATGACACCCATATTTTCCTATATTATATAAAAATGTTTTACGGACTTTCGACGGTCGCCATAACCGTTAGCGAAATTTCCCTGTAATTGGGATTCATACACTTGAGGTTGCTGAGCTTCATTAGCTCACGGTTATGTTTTTCAATTGGAGGTATGCCTCCAACAGCACCTGAAGGCTCTTAGTGTGAGCTTGCATGCATATAAATGATCTCACATACTTTGGATATTATAACAGATCAGAAGTATATTGTGTTAAATGTAATAATCAATCTGCATTGCTTCTGCTCCAATGATGTAATTAAAACAGGTATTCGGAACTGTAAGCTATGAATTTGACTACTGTTTATAGTTTCCTTGACGTCTATACCCCTAAAACCCATTCGGTCTGTTTAGCCTTGTCACGGACCGGGTCCGTGACGGCATAACGCTCACGTGTCTTCCGGCATGGAAAGTCAGGGGCGTTACACCAGGCAAGGCTCTTTCCTCCCAAACCTTATCAAGCACCAGATGCCCTTTCCCAGATCGTCCCTTCTGCATCATCTGGCCACTAAATGAGAGCACCAAACATTAGGCCCAAATCCCAAGAGAAGAGCTCAATCCCTACAGACTAGTCCAATAGAAGGGAGAACCTCTCTGACTTATAAACCACTCCATGGTTTTGCACGTAATCGATGTGAGTAAACCCCACATCGTAACACAAACCCGAGTCTAATTCAACCTGAAAGTCCAAATATAACATGATGTGAGACTAGAGGGGGGTGAATAGTCTCTCTTTCGAACTCTACTATCAAACTAACGAAAGTCAGTGAGACAGCAAGCTTATTTTGAGCTTACTACAGTAATACGAAACTTTACTGCAGTAAATTTGGTTTCTTTTATTTTATTGTTGGTTGAAGTTGATCAGTACCAGGGTTAAAGGTAATGAAAGCAACAATGTAAAAACAAGAAGGTTTTTATACTTGTTAGGCAATATAGCTAAAATACGGCTATATCCCTTACTCCAGTCTTCCCTTGATTATCAGTGTAATAGATCAAGAGGATAGTACTACGTGTAATTTTTTTTAAGCTCACAATCAACCTGTCACTTTATAATGTATAAATGACAATACAAACCGATTACAAGATCTTCTCTTCTCCTCAGCAGGACTCGAAGCAGCCTCTTGAAATCGCTTGTCAAACACTGGTACTATTTACACTCTGCATTCAGTAGCTAGCTCAAATCTTCAGTTATTAACTTCTTCCATCGTTCACTTGATGCCTTACTGCACTTGTATTTCCTTTCAAAGCAAAGGAGATTCAAACATCCCACTTGAAGTCTTGGGCGTTGCTTCTGTATTTATAGGCAAACCCTAATCTCTAGCCTTTGTTAAAGTCATCCTTTCTTGAAATGTCACTTTCATGCCATCTTGGTTCATACTTACATACCCGTGATCTCTGGTGTTGATGCAAACAAATATATTGACATAGTACAAAAAGCAAAAGTGAAATTTGACATCTTCTGAACCCTTTCATAAAACTCGGCCTTACTGTTCATCAGACTTGCTACAGTAACCCTTTTCTTAAAGAAGTAATTCAGGATCACCGTTTCTTTTATCTGAACCCTTTTGTTGAACCCATCCTTATTGTCCTTCAGCCTTGCTGTAGTAACTTCTTCAAACAGAAGCAATCCAGGATAAACCATTCCTTACTGCAAAAGCCCAAATGTCCAGGCCTAATTGTCCCTTTACTGATCATGACCTCAATGCTGACAGGCTTACTGCAACCAGCCTTACTGAGTTTCTCTCTGAACCAGCCTTACTGCATTCCATTCTGATCCAGCCTTACTACGCACCCATTGCAGGCTCACTTTTCAAGCAGACGAGTCTCTAGCCTTGGTACATATACTGGGACATTATAAGACTAGAATTTGCCTATCACTCAGCTTCTATACATCATGGGTTGACTCAATACAACCGATGTTATAGTATTACGCGATAATACCATATGCACATCGTCATAGGACTCACATTGAAACATCTATTTCAGTAGTAGTAACTAAAACTCATTACTTGAGGTTAAAGGCAATGAAGCATATTTCTGTCATTGATCATCAAACATTACGTAGAAATCTATACAAAACCAAACACTGCATTGATCAGCATTTCCCTTGTCAATATACAGCACCACATTAGCAAGTTCACGAAAATGACAACAAGTAGAAAATGCACTAATGTTGACAAATATTTGAACATAATCACACTAATGTTTCCACACCAAAATCCGTCAATAACTTAACACATTCCAATATCGACCAAAACAACAATATCATTACATCACAACCTTTGCTAGCATGAGGTATTGGACCAAAAGACTAAAATGCAGCAATATCATGTTAAGGAGCAAAAAATCAAGACAAATTAAAATAAATTAGTCAAGTTCTTGTCGAATAAATCGATCGAACTCGACCTCGAATGAACACAATCATGTTCGCAAACACTCGAGCCGATCTTGAGTCGAAACCATCGAGTATCTCGAACCCAAAATCCATGTCGAGATCGACTCGATTATTCGATTTGACTCGAGTCGAGTCGACTCAACTCTAGTAGTTCGCAAATTACTCGAGTTCGGGTACAGCTCTACCTTTTTCAATTCTTGAAGTGTGCTTGTGAGTTTCATTTCGAAAGACAAGGAATGAAGAAAAAAAATTGTCAAAGTTTCCTTTTTTTTTTTTTCTTTTTTTGCTTTTGGAAACTCACAACACACAAGTAGGGTGTTATGATTAGGAGTAATAATTCGATAAAAATCGATATATTTTCGATTTCAATTAACCGAATTCAACTCAATTTTTCGAAAATTGAAAACCAAAACCGAACCGAATTATACCAGTTATTTCTCCTTCGGTTAACCAAAATTCGATTCGGTTTCGGTTTGGGTTCCGTTTTTTATCGAATACTCAAAGGATTAAAAAATATAGTAATTTTTTATGATAAAAAACATATTAAAAAAAAAAGAGTTTCAAAAAGATAAAAAATGACAACAAAAGATATGATTTTTAGTGCACTTAATAGTAAATATTTTTGTAAAATAAATCAATACAGAAAAAGATATGAAGATGAATAATGAAAAATAAAACAACAAAAAAAATTAGTTTTGGCTAATTTAGTTAACCGAATTATCTAATTTCTTCAAAATCAAAAATCGAAACCAAAATCAAATTTCAAATAAGATCAAAAAAACAAAAATCGAATTTAACGTACCGAATTTGCTTTTCGATTCGGTTTGATAATCTATCCTAACACTTAGGCCCCCCATGTATCATTGTGTGTCTTTTTCAGAAAAATGAATGAAGAAAGGGAGTTGAATACATTTAATATTTGTGAGGCCCACATGTACCTTTGGTTTCATTATCTTGTTTCCCCATTGAATTGGCCGCACAAACTTCACATGCCTCTCCTAAATGCTCGAAATTCACCTTCAATTCACACGAAATTGAGCTGCAATTCACACGAAAATCACACGCAACACCATCAAAATCAGAAACCTTTCCATTTTTCGTATTCTTAAAAGCGGATTGGGAAGTAAATTGGAATAGCTTTTGTTCTATTAAATGTGTTTAATGGGTGTTAAATATCGCGCAAAATTGTGTTTGAATTTCTTTTGTTCTGTTTTCAGATGTTTGTTGTTGTTCATGCTTGTGTTTCATATATTTTCAGTCCCATTGTGATGCCTGGTGAAGTTGCTCTCGAACCGCTGGACATCGAGCTCGTTGCATTGTGTATGTTCGAAGGGGAGTGTTATTCGATCTTAGTTCGTAGAAGCATGAATCTTGTCAACGTTTATGATTAATTAATGGACAAATATTGATGAATTAACCCTTTGGTAGTAAGCCTTCGATATCTTGTCCCTGAAATGGAGATTTATGTTACTCTCGTCGACGACCGTGATGTTACAAACATGTGTCAAGTATAAGCTTGGGCTAAAGTGGGTGTCATCAAAATGGAGGCAACAAGGAAATCTAACACTCCTATACCAAGGATATCGTGCTCAAGTGCAGTTCAAGTCAAAAGGTATATATTTTAGTAAGATCCAATATGTAACGAAGATATTTATATATTCAAGATCCAATAAGTATATTTTCAATATTGATAATGTGCAGTACATGGTTTATATTTTTTAGTGCTTACTCATATTAATCTAGTATAATTTGATGATTTTGTAGTATACAACTGAATTGCTTTTTCATTTCGTGTTTTGTAGGTCAGGAAATGATGAGAGTCCAAGCATTGCTATCAATCAAAGCATTGAAAACACCTCTGTAGAAATATGACGGGATTGTATTCAGGGAGTAGGACAGATCTTTCAAGATGCTGATAATTTTTATGTAGCCATCAGGAATTATGACATCGCTAATAACCGAGATTTCTACTTTAAGAAAAACGAGCAAACAAAGGTCATTCTTGAATGCCCTGATTCAAATTGCAGTTGGCATGTCTACGCGGTTAAATCGAACCATGGTGGAGAGTTTGGCATAAGGAATTAGAATCTGATGCATACTTGTGAGAATTGTCTTGGTAATCGTGATAATCCAAAACCGAAGTCTGTGTGGGTATCGAATATAGTTAAAAAGAAGTTGCATCATACACCAAGCTATCGTTCATCAGAAATTATGAGAGATGTGCAAGCTGAATAGGGCGTAGAGTTACAATACCATCATGCGTGACGCGGGAAGGAAATAGCAATTACAGAGATAAATGGGAAAGCAATGTGTTCATTTGATCAGCTGCGATGGTATTGTAATGCTTTGAAGATGACAAATCCTGGAGGCTTAGCGGAATATGAGATTTACACGGAGACTACACAATTATCAGATTGTTTGTATGCTTTAGAGAATGTCTTCTTGGGTTCGTCAATTGGTTTAGGCCTTGTATATTTCTTTACGACATGTTCCTTAAGAGCAAGTATAGAGGATGCCTATTAAGCGCTACCGAAAAGGATGGCAACAATGGCCTTGTTCTGATTGTCTTTGCTGTTGTGAGTGCGGAGAACAATGATAATTGGGAATGGTTTTGTCATCAACTAGGGTTAGCTTTATCACCATTTAAAGGAGGGGTCTGGCATCAATACATCTTTTTCTCCGATCGGCACAGTGGGTTGTTATGCACAGTGTCGATGATGTTTTTTGATTTTCAGCATTCTTATTGCTTACGGCACCTAGTGGACAACTTCAAGAAAGAGGTATTGTAAATATTCGTCAAAATAAACTTTAGGTTTCGACTATTACTCTTAATATTTGTGACCATTTAATTGTAGGTTTTTATCCCCTGTCAATATTTATAGGTTCTTACCAAATATCCACACTTGAACAAGACGCATTGGCAAAGCGTATTAAAAAATGTTGCATATGCCATGACAGTGCAAAGTTTTGAGACAACATCAGCAAGATTGTTGATAAGATGAAACATTCGAGGAATTTCATAGCCAACTCTAATCCAGAATATTGGGCTAATGCGTTATTCGCAGGACGTTAATGCGTTGTTCGCTTGGAATTATAACTAACAACTTGGCCGAGAGATTCTACAGTTAGATTCGTGGTGCATGCCATCTTTCGATCACCGCGATAATTGATTGAATCTTCGTGCAAATAATGAAACTTATGTGCGAACGACGAATTGATTCTGGATAGTATGGCTTCTATATGTTCTAAGCTAGCGAAAAAGCTTAACGAGGCCTACAAAGGCAAGTTGTGGACTGACGGTCTAACCTGCGAGTTTATACATGTTTGAAGTACTCGACAAGGAAGCAAGGCATGCAGTGGACTTGCTATCCTGTCAATGTAGTATAGAGAGTGACAAATGAATGGCCTTCCCTGTCGACATGCCTGTGCATGTAATTGAGTCCAAAGGAGAGCCTTTGAAAAGCTATTGTGAAACTCATTTCAGTTTGGAGAGCTACAAAAACGCATATAAGGAGGTCATCAATCCTATCCCAACTCGACAACATGATGGCTCCACCTCGACCGCTGAACCCATACAAATACGTGCACCCGATGTTGTGGCACAACCACAACGACGTAGGACAAAATGAATTCCATCCCAGGTAAACACAAGATCGGTGACATGTAAATGATGCAAAAGAACTTGTCACAACAAGAGAACATTCCAGGCTGCAATCTCCGATACTGAGTAGTTATGTATACTCGATGTGTTGTAATGTTAACAACAATATGTATTCGTTTGTGATGTATTCCATTATGATGTATTTGAACAATATGTATTCCTTTGTGATGTATTCCGGGATTATGTATTCCATTGTCATGTATTCGAACAAGAGAATGAGTCTTCATTAGGAGCATATGTTACATATTCGTACACAATTGATACACATGAGGATTACATCAAGAGAACATGACGATTACATGAAGAGTACATCAAGAGTACATCAAGAGTACATTGATACATCAAGATTATATCACCTCTTTAACAATGCAAGAACCCCAAATATCGCCATTGCTACTGTCACATGCTTTAAAATCCCTACAACAATTTCTAACTTTGCCAAACGGTCAGCTAATTCATTACACGAATAACTACAATTACACAGATTTCTTTCCCCAAAAACACCTTAAACACCTTGACCAGCGATTTGATTGCACCACGCGAAGTATTTACAATGGTAGCACTTGAAGAACAATCTGTCTTTCGTGCTTCGATCTGGTCTAACAATTCAAATTGCTGGTACCGTCCCACAAGAACAATGCACTGGGATAAATTATAGGTGTGAATCTGGTTGTGTACGACCACCAGTAAATGAGTGTTGCGAACTCATGGTAAAATTTTCAGATCTGAAATAGATTAGACGAATCGATGGGTTCAATTAGGGTTAGACAAGAATAAATTTTTTAGATCTGAAATGGAGGAGAGGAGCAAATGGAGTCGATTAGGGTTGGATAGGGATGAATTGGTGGAACTTAAATGGAGGAGAGGAGGAGATGGGTTCGATAACGGTTACGCAGGGGTAAATTGGTCAAAGAATGTTAAATGTATTTTATAGGGTTATAGGGTTTCAGGCAATATCTCAAGGTTATTGGGTTAACAGGTTTACGGTACAAAAAATAGTACTTATAGTACACGTAATTATGAGTACACGTAATTACTGCAACAGAATGCAGTATAAATAATGGTACACATAATACACGTAATTACTATTATGAGTACTAAAAGCATATAAAAGGAGTACATATGTTAAAGAAAATAGTAGTTTTGGAATATTATATAGTACACATAACTCAACTTATCAGTAACAAAAGTAAACATTAACATATATAACCACACGATAATACATACATTAACATACATGAAACGATAGAGAACGTAAAGATGATACATGAAACGATAATACATAACACATAATACATGACGATCTTAATACATAATATCGGATTACATATTACAAATTCCACAAGTAGATGTTGATATCCCATACCCACATGCTTTTGCCTCTTTCTCTCCAATCACCTCAGCATATATCTTCAAACTTACATATATTTTCAAACATTCTGTAGGATGTCTAAGTGCAGATATTGCATCGTGTAGTTCCTCCTCTGTTTATAATGGCATCAAGCCATCCCATAATGTTTCAGTAGTAGACCTTTTATACCTTAATCTCACAAAGACAGGAGTTTCATCCCCTGTCTTAGAGGACAAGAAACGCTGATGATAGTCATAGAATCTTGCATTGACAAAATATCAGGATCCATAAGTGGTGTCCACTCTTTCCATCCTTCAACGTACTGAACAGTTGGATCCCATATGAACCTTCCACCATAATGTAACTTGATGCACATATTGAAATTAGATGCCATTTTTGGAAAAGTTGAGTAGGGTTTGTAGGAGTGAGTGGTGTATTTATCCAAGAGAGACAAATAGATTTGGGTTTGTAGAAGCATTCTATGGTGTATGGTATTTATAAAGTTAGAAACAAATATAGGCCATCTGATCTAGATTTCATTTAGAAGAGTGAATATCGACTGTTGATGTTTCTCTTTGAATGTTAGTTTTATTTAATAAAAAAGCTTTCAGTACATATGCCCACAAAGAGGAGTGCATCATGACAAGCTTTCAGTACATATGCCCACAAAGAGGAGTGCATCATGACAAGCTTTCAGTACATATGCTCAAACCTTATTAGGGTTAGACAGAAGAGTACATATGCTCACAAGCTTTCAATATACTTACATGTGTAGAAGTACATGTAACAAATATTTCGGTACGTGAAAATCATCAATACAATGTCTCATGACAAAAAACAGGAGTATGTCAACATCATGTTTCAATAGATGTGACTTGAAGGGGAGTACATATTCATGAACAAGAAGTACAAGACAACACAAAGATGCAAAATTTTTATGTTTTTACATCAAGAGCTGCAGTGCAAAACATGTCAAATAACATTCAAGAAACGTTCCTCTCTTCAATTTGTCGGAGCTTTGTAGCATGCTTGTGTTGAAGAATTCTCAAAACAATCTCGATAGCTTTTTGCCAAATATCCACATGATCCACTCGACTCCGTGCATCATCCATAAGGACCTCATCCCACATACACACAAACACCCCACAACTATGACCATCCTCTTGTTGGCGACATTCCCTCTTACGATCCACTATCAATGGCTGAATCTCAATCTTATATCTCGACCTAATATAGTCAACGATAACACCGACCTGAAAAAAAGATGATTCAATCAAATTTAGCTCCACATTGTCACTAAAAAAGAAGAACAAAAGAAATAGAATAAACAAAGAAGCACCAAACCATGCGTAAACTGACGAGTTTTCTCACTGTCTTTCTCCCACAAGGAATCATAGTGACTAAATTTCATCTCTTTCACATCCAATACCAATAGAGACCAATGCCATCTATCCCTTATATGAACAGGGAAAAAGAAGTGCCGACAAGCCAAAAAACAATCCTTGTCTAAATGCTCCATCAATAGCTCGACGGGACGAAACAAAGCACATAATTTTCCCTTCTTATAAGTCATCTTCCCCACATTAGCATACTGTGCAACGACACCCTAAGAAGAGTTCAAATATAAACCATGGATCTATGAAATTGAATTTACATTTTAGGGAAGCACAAAAATGAAACCAAGCAGTGCATACAATGACCTCAATGCTCCAAAAATCACAATTATGCCCTTCACATACAATCGCCAGATATGTATTGATCAACTCTCCATCCATACCATGCCTACCAAACACGGTCCAAATGGATTTCATCCTCAAACAACTGAAAGCATGTTTGTTATTCCTAGAGATACAACCTAGAGGGAGGGATGAATAGGTTATCTTAAAAATTGTGGTATAAAGCAGTAGAGTGTTTGTCAAGTATGCACTGGTTTATCTCATAGACTGTATGATGTGACTGCAGCAGAGACTTATGCTTTTGAAAGCTGGTCTCTTTACACTTCTTGATCTATTTCTAACAGTTCTAATATGTAAAACAATGTAAGGAAAATAAGAACACAGGATTTTATATTGGTTCAGACACTCCTTATCAACTGATCAACGAGAGTTTAGTCCAATCTTTCCTTGGTGACCAGTGTAGTCAAGCCAAGAGGTAAGTTCACTATCTTCTTATTTGTGGCTTACAAGAGGACCCCTTTACAAGTTCACAACTTGCTAAGGACTAAGAACCTAGATCCTTGCACAGACCCTTCTTTGGACTCTGTTGTACCTTCCGCATCAAACCTAGTCTACAGATTACTAACCTGATTTCTAACCTAAGCGCACTAACTACATCATGGTTATTTACTAAGTTTTGTTCATCAATTTCTATATAATTGGAGGGATTGCACAATCCTATCAATCTCCCCCTAAATTGATTCTAACAAAACTTCTAGAAAATAAAATAGCAAGATTACTATTTACATTGTTAAAGAAAAAATTTTAGAACCTAAGGTTACAACTTAGCAAAATACTTTATCTGTTGACCAATGGTGGCTTTGGCAGTTTCATCTTGCAACTTGTTTTCCAGCAAGTTTAGTCTTCTATTATTTTTGAAAATATGCTCCTTGAGCTGCCATTAAGTGGTCTGAAGGGAGATCTGCATTCTACGTAGATCGGCTGAGTGTTGATTCCGCAGTTTGTTGAGATTTGAGGAGCTAAGTCTGTATTATTGAAGATTGAAGGCATTGCTCCGTTGGATCTATTTTAGAAGACCTTCAGCCATGTCAGAAAGAATGTCATGAAACTCTTCGAAACACTTGTTTCTTGTTTCCTTTTCTGAGGCAAGCTCATCTGCAACTGGTTCTAATTTGTCGAGGAGATCTCTGAAAGCATCTTTTGTCCATTGATGCATGCTGTAGACTTCTTGATCCAGTTGTCACAACCTGTATTCCATTATTGTTTCTTGAGAAAATGGAAAGACTTGATCTGGCTGTGTGATCCCAGCCATGACTGTGTTTCTAAATATGGAGGATGGTCCTTCATGTGTTGTTGTCAATTTTATGTCATCCAATGCTTGTTTCAGACTCCTGGATGCAATTTGGGGTGTCATAGGTATATTGGTGGTTGCACCATACAGTAGAGCTTGTGGAAATCCAACAGATGGGGGTCTGTCCTAGTCTGTATCTGTCCAAATAAGGATGTGGAAGTGAACACCAGGTTTAAAGGTGATATGCCTTGGGGTTGTATATGTTGCTAACTTGTGGAAGTGTCACTCATTAGGTGCTTCTTGAGTTCCTGAAGCGTCCCCCCTTTGGAGGATATGTCTTCTACAGTCTGTCCTTCCTTGACTGCTGAAGTCATTTCAGAGCTCTCATCTTCAACTATCACTACTTCCTCCATCTTTGTTGGAGTCAGATTACAGCTATGATCTCTATGAACACTTCTTGAAGGTTGTGTTCCTCCTTCTCTTCAGTCTACTCAACAGATGGTTGAATTTCTCTGGCTGATGTAGTCTGCTCATCCTTTGCTTCCCTTTCTTCTGAGGTTGGCTCTACTGCTGCTAAACCTTCTTCTACTGGTTCGTTTGCATTCTTTGCTGCTGCTGGTTTCTCTGTTTGTCCTACGGGTTTGTCTGCTATCTTTGCTGCTGGTTCCTCTTTTTGTTCTCATGGTTAATCTGCTATCTCTGCTGCGGGGTAGTCTGCAATGTCTTCTCTGGCAACTTCATCAATCATCTCATCATTATCGTGCCCTTCTTCTTCTTGATGACGGCGATCATCATCATGATTATTACCATTTCCAGAGGTTGGTGGTCTGCCAATAGTTGGTCTTGATAGATAGTAATAGATTTCGAGTGTTGCTGCTCTGACATGCTTATCAACTAATCTCTTCAACTCTGCCTCCACCTTTGGTGTGTGGACAAACTCCACGACTTGCAGTTGAGCTTGTTTGTATATTTTTTTGTCCTTAGAGTTAAGTCCTTGATTTCTAATGCTCCACTCAAGAGGATATATGGTTATATGGGCCTCTTCTTTTTGGTAGCCTCCTTCCTTTGGATAAGTATGAGCTGCTTTATCGCTGCTTCAGTCATGTTGCAGTCTCTCTTCTTTAGGTTTCTTGATGATTTTCTTCTTTGCCTTCACCATGGCCTTCTTAAGAGGCTGGTCTGAAACAATTGAAGTAATCTGCACCTTCTTTGATTTCTTTGAGAAGCCAACTGGTTGCTTCCTAATCTTCTTCACATTAATTTGTTTTGCCATAGTCCACGGCCTTCCTCTTTTGTCTGAGAGCTTGAGCTTCTCTTTGAGGATAATGGTGATAACTCTGCCAAAGAGAGGTTGTCTGGCCTCTACTGCCTTGGCCAGTTGATACATCATAAGTTTGGCCCAGTTGGTTTTGTGCTTTGTTAGGATTACACACATGATCTCTTGTTCATCAGAGGTGATTTGATCCTTCGAGAATTCTCTGGACATGATGGCCTTCTTGACCACGTCTGCTAGCAGCTTGTGTGGCTTTGATAGGTACTTCTTCATTGTCCTCATCCCTTCCTTCTGATGTTCTTCACTCAGCATCGCGTGTCGGCCATCGTTTACTACTGAGGTTGGGATATTTCGAGGCCCATCGTTTGAGACTTTGAACAACTGTTCAAAATCCTTAGGGGTAACAGTGATTCTGATCTTTATGCTTGAGGTATATGTGATGGATTCGAAATCGCCTGCCACTTTCGCCTTCTCTATGAAGTCAACCACTTCTTCATCATATATCCTGCTAGTCTTCTCGAATAGGTATTTCAACCCAGCATCTTGTATAAGTTCTGTAATTTCTTTAACTTCATCAGATTCCCTAATTAGGGTTTCGAAATCCAGAACAACCCTAATCTGTAGCTCTAACTTCTTCATTGGGCTTCTTTGTTCTTGATCTTTGTCACTTTTGGATGGTGTCTTTCAAAAGCTTTTTGGATTGAGTTTGATTGCTTGTGAAATTTATGAGTTAGAAAAATCGAGCTAAGGTTTGCAGTAGAGAGTAAGAGAGTTTCAGAACTCTTAGTGAGAGAGAGAGAGTAAAGTGTTTTGAGTTCAAGAATTTTACATATTTATACTCCCTCGAAACTTACCGTTGAGAGAAATGACCGTTATAGGATTTTTCACTATTCTAGTCATTTATCTGACCGTTGCGGAAATTTATGTAAATGATTTTGAAATCTGTTTCCTTCTAAAAATAGAAATGTAGTAGAGGAAAATTAATGCTAATCTGCATCTTACATGTGCAGTAGAGCAGTAGAGCACTTTTGGCGAATTCACCTCGAAATTGGATAAATTTACTCTCATCGAGAGGTTTTCTAAAATATCTGTAATTTATTTTTCTGTTGGTATATATTCCAATTCTATATGACCTTTTTGCACATGATCCCTGATAAAATGATATCTGACATCTATGAGCTTGGTCCTTACATGAAAAACTGGATTTTTCGAAATTGCCATTGCAGATGTCTTGTCACAAAATATTGGTGTTTTTGAAAACGAAATACCGTAGTCTGCAAGTTGTGACGTCATCCATAATACATGTGCAGCACAGCTTCCTGTAGCTATGTATTCTGCTTCTGCAGTGGAGGTTGAGACAATGGTTTGCTTCTTGCTAAACCATGATATCAATCTTGCACCAAGAAATTGGCTTGTTCCACTTGTGCTTTCTCTACCAACCCTACAACCTGCGAAGTCCGCATCTGAATAGCTTGTTAGTATGAAATCTGATTTCCTAGGATACCAGATACCTAGATTTGGAGTTCCCTTGAGATATCTCAGGATCCTCTTTACTACAGTGTAATGGGATTCTTTGGGATCAGATTAATATCTATCACAGACGCAAACTGAGTATAGGATGTTTGGTCTGCTTGTAGTTAGGTACAAAAGTGATCCAATTATGGCCCTATACATTGTTTGATTTATTCCTTTCCCGCTCTCATCCTTGTCTATTTTTGTAGCTGAACTCATGGAAGTTTTCATATGACTTGCATTTTTTAGGCCATATTTCTTAATTATATTCTTCAGGTATTTAGCCTGACTTGTGAATATTTCACTATTTAGTTGTCGAACCTGAAGACCTAGAAAGTATTTCAGCTGTCCCATTAAAGTCATTTGAAATTTTGATTTCATTAGAGCAACAAATCTTTCACACAGCTTATTATTAGTGTAACCAAATATAATATCATCTACATTGATTTGCACTAAGAGTATATGCTCCTTATGTTATTTAAGAAATAGGGTGGTATTTACCTTTCCTCTCTGAAAATTATTTCACACAGAAAGGTTGAGAGGGTTTCATACCTTGCCCTTGGAGCTTGTTTTAAGCCATATAAGGCTTTGTCTAACCTGTAGACATGATTTGGATGTTCAAAGTCTTCAAATCCAAGAGGCTGTTCAACATAAACCTTTTCTTGCAGTTTTCCATTGAGGAAGGGACTCTTCATATCCATCTGATAGACTTTGAATCCTTGGTATGCATCATAGACAAGGAACATTTTTATAGCTTCCAATCTTGCAACAGAGGCAAAGGTTTCATCAAAGTCAATCCCTTCTTCTTGTGAGTAACCTTTTGCCACTAGTCTAGCCTTGCTTCTGATGTTTATTCCATTCTCATCAGTTTTATTTCTGAACACCCACTTGCAGCCAATAACTGGATAGTTTTTGGGTCTAGACACCAGATACCACACTTCATTTCTCTGAAATTCATTCAATTCTTCCTGCATGGCATCAATCCAGTTTTGATCACTCAGGGCTTCATCTACTGTCTTTGGCTCCAAATCTGATATGAAACATGCAGAGAGACATTCTTCGGCTATTGTTCTTCTAGTCTGCACTGGTGCATCTTAGTCTCCAATGATGAGATCTTTGTATGTGCCTTGATCCATCTTCTTTTATCTTCCCGTTGATCAATAGTGATCTTCTCCAGTTGTTGTTATATTGTGGGCTGCTTTGACACTGCTACAATGATGTTTCTTTTACGTTTGCAAACTGCTCATCCTTTTTTGCAACATTAGAGCTCTTGTCTGCATCCTGTTTATCATCTATGCACGTACACGCCTCATCAAATACATTAGCAGTACAAATGGATATTTCAGATTCATCAAAGGACACGTGAACTGTTATGTCGCATATGTATAAGACACATATTTTGAACATAACATGCAGTGTTTACTGCTTCCGCCCAGAAATTTTTTGATAAATCTGTATCAGCAAGCATTGTTCTGGCTGCTTTTATGAGTGTCACATTTTGTCTTTCTGTTACACAATTTTGTTGTGGTGTCCAAGGTGCTAAGAACTTGTGTTTTATACCATAATCATCACAGTATTAATCAACTCCTGTTTGATTAAATTCAGTGCCATGATCACTTTTGATTGTGACTACTTCAGTTCCTTTTTCATTTTGCACTTGTCTCAAAAACCTAGTCAGCAAACTGTAAATTTTGCTCTTTTTGTGTAAGAATATTACCCATGTATATCTTGAGTAATCATCTATTATAACTAGGGTATGTTTCTTTCTATTTAAGTTTTCTACTTCTACAGGTCCAAAGAGATCCATGTGGAGTAGTTCAAGAACTCTAGTTATTTCTGATGAGTTTATTAATTTGAAACTTGCTCTAGTCTCCTTGCCTTCTTGGCATGACTTACACAGCTTATCCTTCTTAAACTTGATTTGAGGAAGTCCTCTTACCAAGTTTTCTGAGGATAGCTTAACTATGGTTTTGAAATTTAGAAGTGCTAATCTTTTATGCCATAGCCAAAGACACAAGTAATTTGTGCTGACTGAGATAAATTGAAGTTTACTGCATAGATGTTTCCTTTTCTAGTTCCTATCAGTTTGACTTCTTTGGTGATTTTATCTTTTACTTGGCATAAATCATGGGTAAAGGAGACATCATAATTTTTATCACATAATTGACTAATGAAAAGCAGGTGGTGTTCTAATCCTTTAACATAAGCTACATTTCTAAGGATTAGGGAACCTGTACCAAGGGTTCCATAACCTTTAGTTTCACCTGCCTTGCCTCCTCAAAAAATGACTAGAGGTCCTTCTTCTTTCTTGTATTCACTTAATAGATTTTTGTTCCCTGCCATGTGTCCTAAGCATCCACTGTCCATGTACCATGTTCCATCGTGTTGTTCCTGCAATAAGGGGATAAACTTTTATACATGGTATCCACAAGCATGGGTCCTTATTTGTTACATTTGGGCATCTCCACTTGCATAATTTTCTTGTGTGGTGTCTAGCAATCAAATGCTTTGTGACCGGGTTTGCCACAGCTATAACAATATATCCTTGGTCTTGCTACTCTAAGTAGTCGGCTTAAGTTTTATCATTTCCTCTGCTGTATTTTGCATATGCAGAAGGGTTTCAGATATGGCCGTCTCCATGCAATATTGGAAGTTTTGTTCCATACTGAGTATTTTGGTGCATACTGAGGTTTGTTTGACCTCTTATCAGTTTCCATCTTATAATTTTTTACAGTTTGCACTTGTTTGTGCTGCTATTCTGCCCAATGGCTCAATCTTTTTGGGTTGGACATCAAAGACTTTACTGTTTTTCCTTTCTTTTGTAGTAAAGGTGCTTCCCTTTAGCAATACTTTTGCAGTGGTCTGCCTTACCTCTTTCTTGCTGGCTGAACTGACATTATTGGTCGTTGAGTGTTCAGCGTCACTCATCCAGTTTTTGTATCCTAGTCCTGATCGATCACATGAGGATTAACCCATGATTAACATTTTCTGCAAATCTAAGGTCTTTCCATTCTACGTGTCTATCTGAGTCTACACCTCAGCATTTCTTTTTGTGAGTGTTTTCACTACTGCAATGAGAAGTTTTATCTTCTCATCTTATTCTTTTAGTTCATTTTGGATAGTTCTCAAATCATTTGACTTACTGTCAATTTCTTCACAAGTCAAATTGCAATTTTCGTTGAAGATTGCAATCAGTTTGAGGTTATCTTTATTTTCTCTTGAAAGAGCAATAAAGTTTTCGGAGGTCTCTTGAAGAGCCTCCCTTAGTTTATCTAGAGTAGCATCAGAGTTTGAGAGATCAAATACCTGTTGTTTTTCTTCACTCCTTGCCATAAGACATAGTTGAGCATTAGAAATTCTTTCCTCATCATTTGAGTCTGTATCACTCCACGTCTTCGCAGCATAGGCCTTGTCTTTTTCTTTTCTTCTAGAGTTGCCTTTGCTGTAGTCTTTCTTGGTTCTCTATGCAGACGATTCCTGTGCCGATCGTCTGCATTGTGCAGCAAAGTGTCCTGACTTTCCACAGATGTAGCAGACCTCTTTTTCAGCTTCTTCGGCCTTGCTTGAGATGTTCTTTTCGATGTTCTTCTTTTTGATGTTATTCTTTTTGATGTTATTCTTTTTGAACAGCTTTCTGAATTTTTTGTCCATTAGTGCAAGTTCCTCTGAGATTGTCTGCTCACATGTAGATGAGGTGTCACTACTGTCTTCTTCTGCCACAGATCTCAGAATTTTTTCTGGTGCTTTGAAAGCCAGAGTCTTCTTTCTAGCCTCATCGATTTGCTTCTTTTGTTCTACTTCAAGATTGTAGGAATGCAGTACTCCATACAGCTGTGTCAGAGACATTTTTGCAAAATCCCTGGACTTCCTTATCCCTGTGGTCTTCGTTCCCCATATTTCACCAATGGATCTCATAAACTTCAAGTTGACTTCTTTATTATCAAAAGTCTTCCCTAAAGTTTGGAGATTGTTCACTAGCACATTGAATCTCTCATAGAAACTGGTTAGATTCTCATCAGGTCTCATTGACAACTAGTCATACTGCTGCATGAGCACATCCTTCTTGTTCTCTCTTATCTCTTTAGTTTCTTCGTTTCTGAGCAGTAGAGCATCCCAAGCCTCTTTTGCAGTGGTTATGTGAACCACTATCTCGAACGTATCATCGTCAAGGGCTTTGAAAAATGATTTTTGGCTCTTCTATCATTTAGCACCAAGTCCCAATCCTCTTTTCTCAAGAGAGACCTTGGCTTGTCACTTCCTTTGATGCATCGAGTGGATCTAGCATTCTTGGAATGTATGGCCCATCTGTAACTATATCATGCATCCTTTCATCCATTGAATCTAGATGTGCCAGCATTCTCAGTTTTCAGTGATTGAACTTGTCAAAGGAGCAAACTGGTGGCTCCCTAGCTTTGGAGGAGCCATGTAAACTCTTAGTAACTTCTTTGCAGGCTTATATCAAAAGAGAAGACCTTTTCTTTCCAAAAACTATCAAGTCTAAAAAGTCAGGCTCTGATACCAATTGTTATTCCCAGAGATACAACCTGGGGGAGGGGGGGTGAATAGGTTGTCTTTAAAATTTTGATATAAAGCAGTAGAGTGTTTGTCTAATATGCACTGGTTTATCTCGTAAACTGTATGATGTGTCTGCAGCATAGACTTATGCTTTGGAAATCTTGTCTCTTTGCACTTCTTGATCTATTTCTAACAGTTCTAATATGTAAAACAATGTAAAGAAAATAAGAACACAAGATTTTATACTGGTTCAGACACTCGATATCAACTGATCAACGAGAGCTTAGTCCAGTCTTCCCTTGATGACCAGCGTAGTCAAGCCAAGAGGTGAGTTCACTATCTTCTTGTTTGTTACAAGTTCACAACTTGCTAAGAACTAAGAACCTAGATCCTTGCACAGACCCTTCTTTGGACTCTGCTGCAGCTTCTTGTTCTTTAGTGCAGACTAGTGAACTCCCTTCTTTCCGATTCTTCTTTTCAGCTCACTTAAACAATTGAGCAATGATTTTTGATTTTTCTTCTTTCTGAGAGACTTCAAACTATTATCGTTCACGCATATATCTTGTCTGAGCTCCTTTGATCCTCTTTTATAGGCTGAGAGGATGAGAACCTGTGACTGTACTGTTCAGATGTTGACAACTTTGTCTGTTTGCTCTTAGTGGCCCCATCACTGACGTTGACAGACTGGCTTCAGCTTTTCTGATCCTAGTACAGATTTTCCATGCCTCAAATCTTCGATTTGACTAATCTTTTGATCCTTGTCTAACTTTGCAATCACCTCTGCTGCACTCAGTCTGCTGCCACTTAGTCTGCACCAAGTACCGTTGAGACCTCGTCTACACTTGGTCATTGCTGCAACCTCGTCCGCACCCAACACTGTTGCAACATCTTCTGCATTGCTGTGTTGGTCTTTGTCAACAGAATTGATCCTAGATCCTGAAGCATTTGCAGGTTTTTTGTTGTCCATGTATGTCTTAGCTGCTTTGTTGAAATTTCCCTGTAGTAGTCGTCATCTGGGGGCCCACAATGCTCTTCATCTGTACTTGTCTGCTCTTCCGCGTCAAACCTAGTCTGCAGATTACAAACCTTATTGCTAGCCTAAGCACGCTAACTACATCATGGTTATTTATTAAGTTTTGTTCATCAATTTCTATACAATGGAAGGGATTGCACATTCCTATCAAGGTTCATTCTCTATACATCGTCACTACATAAAATTATATATGAAAAGTTACATCGTAGAAATTGAAACCCGCCAATAAATGATAACAGCAACAAACAAATAAGCAAAAATTTTATGTTTTTACCTCAGTGCAACTTTATTTATGTATTGATCCAAATACTGCCAATCCACCTCCTCAATCACAAACTGAGTTGACAATTTCTTCAATACTCTTAACACCTTGGTGACTCCTTTCTTCAGTCCTTTGGAAGGATGTTCATTTCTTTCTCCCACGTCTTCTTTTCACACCGTCCATGATACATTCCTCGCTTTCCGAAGGGATAGGAGGACGATCTGTTCTTTGACAACAGTTTCATTTCCTTGGTCATCGATTTCTGAAACTCGATCCTTATCATCTCCTTAAACACTCTTCTCATTTCCTTCATCCTCTTCCTCTCTTGTAGTTAACAGCCCAGCCTCATAGAGATTACTCAAACTTTCATTAATCATGCTATTGGCAACATCAATTGGTGACTGAACTACCCCAACATTCTCACCCTTCTCAAGAGCTCCAACATTCTCATCACCCTTCTCAGGAACTCCAACATCATCAACCTTCAACTTCCCCATCTCATCAACATTCTCATCACCTTTCTTATTGTCCTTCTCATCACCCATCTTATCAACATTCTCATCACCCTTCTCAGGAACTCCAACATCATCAAGCTTGTCATCAACCCTCTTATCAACCTTCTCACCAACCTTCTTGCTAGCCTTGTCATCAGGATTCTCATCAACATTCTCAACAACATTCTAAGCAAAAATCTCGTTAACATTCTCATCCTTATCATTGACATTCTTGCCCTTCTCAGCCTTCTTAGGAAAATCCTCACCCTTCTCACCCTCTTTCATCTCCTCCTCCTCAAATCTCGCTTTCATCTCACTTTCCCAACCATTATCATTCTCCACTGCCCCACTTGGCTTCCATGACTCCCATGCTTCATGAGACTCTACAAGCTTCTCTCCTCTATCCACATTCCTTACTTCATCATCCTTTCTCAAAGGCTCTACAAGCTTCTCCAAAAAAACAACACGCTCTGCAAGTGTCGATGTTGCCTACACAGTGGATAAGAGTAGGTCAAATGATTATAAAAGAGAGCATATAATTTTCAGAACATATGAGCTCCATATATAATAATATAGTACACAAAATAACAAGTATAGAACACAGAGAAAAAGACAGAGTACACAAAATCATATTTATGATGAACACATTAAAAAAACTAGTACATAACTACAAATTTCAAGTACTCTAATAGAACATAAACATAGCGTAAACAAACTATTTGTTTTCACCTCACCTTCATGCCTATATTCTGCTCCAATCAATAATGCTTTCTCCTTTTTGCTAGGCACAAAAGAGACAATTTTTCTTGACTGAACTTCCGATAGCAGTTTCAATGTCACGGCAGGGGTGCTTGAGGCTTTCTTACCCTTCCAATGAAACAACTGTGGAATGCTAACAAGGCTGCTGGGATTTAACCATTGTACCCTCCAGGTGCTCTTAGACCCAAACCTGATTTGAAAAACAAAATAGTTATACAATACAGCAAAAAAAAAAAAATCAATTCAAACAAAACCATTAAAGATTCATACCAACAATTCACAAGAACTACCATGGAGGTATGCTCCTTTCGAAGAACCTTCACCATCCATCTTCTTTGTTGCCTTATCCTCCAGCTCTTTGTATTTAGGGATGGAATCAAGTAGAAAGTCATAAACCGTCGATCGCTAAGCGTGTTCTTCTATGAGGCTCAAGTCATCAACATAGGTGAAACAAAATCTAGGCGTATAATAGGTCGACTTTGCAACAAAATACAATTAGAAACTAGTAAAACGAACAATCTCACAAAATACAAATCTCAAACATTGACAAATTCAAACATTATAATACAAAACTCAAACATTGACAAACTCAAACATTATAATACAAAATAAAGTTCTAGTGGCATTCTTTTCATGGCCATCAAAAACAAAACGTAGAGTCTTGCCATCGTATTTCCTATCAATGTTTATATTCAATTCATAGCATCGCAAATCAAGAATCACCAATATCTCCCCTCTTGTGAAAGGGATGAATCTGTTATCTACCCCGATTGTCATACGCGGAGGATCACATGAAAATCAACTCAAGATCGCTTTCAGTCGTAGGGTACTAACTAGTATCCTATGGGTATCCAAAAAAAAGAGTAAAAGGGGTCTGTTTCAGTTTTTGTAAACAAAACACAAAAATATTTGCTTTCAAAAATTCCATTTCAGAAATATCTGGGGAAGTCTTTTTCATATTTCCTTTCTCTAATTTCTTCCTCTTACGCTCCAATTTCTTCAAACTCTTCATTCCACTTTTTCGATTCAAACTTGTAACGTCCCAAAATACGACATGCCCGACACGTGACGTTATGCCATCATAAATCAAGTCCAGGACAAGGTCAAGTAACCCAAACGGGTTTGTAGATATAGAAGTTAAGGAAAACTATCAAATCATTAACATTATAATGATGTTATGCAAATCCAAATTACATTACATTACCTCAGAAATACATTGTACAAGTGGCTCCCAACCAAGTCATTTCATGTAGCATTTATTACATATTGAATAGTGAGGTAATTAACTACATGCATAGAATCTCACTTTACCTCACTCTCGTCATGAAGCCTTACCAATATTTTATACTAGATCAGATAGCTTGATCTTATTTTACTAATCAGCTCATAACTCTTTATATACCACTCCAAATCAAGATTAGTAAATTGTTCTGAAAATTACACTTCAAGACCTTTCCAGTGATATAAGGTTTGTTTTCTAACTCTTACTGAGTAATTCTGAATCAAGCCACATAGTCAGTTATGTAACCAGTTTCAACATATTGACATATCCTAACATTTTGATTTATATCTTAAGATTCATAACTCCAAATCATTATCTTTTAACTATATTAGAAACTACAAATGTAAGGCTTCATCATATTAAAATCAGAATTTATTTCAAAGCCTATAGTCATCACGGACGTGACGAAACTATCATGGTTGTGACGCTGTGTAAAACTCAAATCCTGAGTGTGTTTCGTAAGTCACACCCGTGACAATAAAGGTCACGGCCATGACAATCAGTAAACCGGGTTTCTAACTCGTTTTTCATCTAAATATTACTAGAATAATCTCAAAATGGCTCATTATGATCCATACAACTAATATACAAACAGCAACACACCCATGCATGACAAAAACGGATCGGAATGGGGTTTGGTTACCTCTCGAGTGTATTTTATGTTTGTGACTTTATTTGATAACAACTCTCACTTTAAATGTCGAATCTTTGCACTGATAAATTCAATGGATTCCTGAAATCTTCTTAAACATCATGATAGCCTCGAATCGACATTTCGTTAGCTTTAGTGCACAATATGGTCGAAAACAGTGAGTTAGCTACACATGGTATATGTGAACGAATCTTAAAACTACAATAGCTCTTGATCCAATAGTCGGATTTTCATACCGTTTGTGGCGTTGGATTCCTTGATTTGTCCTCTTCGTTTTCATCACCAATCTCTCTCATTTTGATTAAGTATGGAAACGGTGTCGTGATATAGAATGTGAGTGTTTTATGAGGGAGAGTGTGATGATGTTGTGAGGTTAGTTTGCTTGATTTTCTTTCTGAATAAGTTTCAGAGAGTAAGACAGTGTTTGAGAAGTAGAGGAAGATGTTGATAATCAAGAGAAGGTGTTCAGAGGGAGTGGAAGTGGTTATGGTGGAGGTGGATGAAGTGGAGTGGTGGTAGTAGATGAGGTGGGGTGGTTATGGTGGAGGTGGTGAGTGGAGTGGTTATTGATGCGTGCCGTCGTAAGCACGTCAAATTAATATTTATAAGCACCCACTTCACTCTATAAATATGAGTTTAAAATGTAGTAGTGGAAGTAGGG
>JAOVYX010002563.1:0-40045 GCA_035668315.1 Drosera spatulata
TTCCCAACCCCCCCCCCCCCCCACCCAAAGTTATTACGTTTCATTAAGTTGGAAGAGTTTAATCGTGATCATAACAAGTCGACGGGCGTGTGAGTTCCATCCTTACTTTCACCACTGAAATTAATTAAGATATGTCTAGAGTGTGAGTAAGTGTATAATTATTCTAATTTGACCGTTTTGCTACGGGAGTGTCAAACACGGATTGGGGGGAAGCACGCGGAAGTTGCACATTGTTTCATCCCTAGAGCGCATTGTTGTATAAGGACGTTATGACGCCATAAGTTTTGAACATATTGGTTTGCAAAAATACATCTTTTGTTACAATTACTCACAAGATCTAATCGAAAATAGTGCGTCAAAAATTCAATGGTGTTGTACAGTGGAGTTAATTCAGTGGTAAACCACTCCTCTTCTAACCGCAAGATCAGGGATTCAACATCTAAGGACATCAGAAAACAGTCTCTCTATATAAAAATAGAGGTTAGGTCTGCGTACTTCATCCTGTATTACAGGGATATCCTCCTTATACCCTACACTTGATGGGGTTATGTGGGTATACTCCTTTTCTTTTCTTTTGTCATCGACTATGGTTGTGGTGGCAATGGATTGAGGCGAATGTGTTGGACGTTGAGTGCACTGTTTAATATAGCGCCCTTCATGATACCATTAATAGGAGCACTGAATGATCATTTAGTCGCATCGTTTGTTCTGATAACGATGATGTTGGTTGCGACAATGGTTGTGGTGATGACGATGATAATAACGACGTTGGTGATGTTTGTTTCGGATTGCTTTCGTTAACATAAGTACTGTTTTTTTTTTTAAATAAAGATGCACTGCTTCAGATCATAACGGCACTGTTTACAACAATTTGCCCCGTCGCTAATACATGGAGTATATTATTATAGAGGCAGCGAAAGAAGTTTTCATGTTAACAACGCACTGAATGGTGATAATGGGATGTTGATTGTTTCGACGGCAATGGTGACCTTAGAGGAGATGAATGAATTATATACATAAAAAATAGGGATTTTTAACTAAACATAAAAAACTTGAAAAAAATACCAAAAAGATACACAAGGAATCTAAATTTCAAAAACATACAATTCATCCATCTCATTTAAATCCTTAACCCTGGTTTCATCTCCACCCCAATCCCCACCATCACCGAATCATCGCCGGAATCTGGCCGGAAGTCGGCCACCTCGCTGTAATCTGACCGAAATTCGACCACCGTCGTTGAAATCTGACCAGAATCCGGCCACCATCGCTCTCTCTTTTTATACAGGCGCTCTGTATTTTTCATCAGGCGCTCTGTCTTTTGTTCAAATGTTTTGTATTTTTCTTCAGGCACGCTGTGTTTTGTTCAGGCGCTCTGTTGCAGATAGAGCGACAGAGCGCCAGTTGAAAACACAGAGCGCCTAAACACAAAAAAAGAGCACCCGAACAATATACAAAGCGCCAATTAAAAACAAAAAAACGCTAGTTAAAAACACAGAGCGTCATTTAAAGCCATACCTAAATCAAGCTCGAATCAATCAATCATGTCCACGAAACACTGATACAATCCAAACACATCAAGAACTATACATAAAGCTCATATGATGAAGCTATAAGAAATAATGCCTATACAAAAACCAAGTTGTACAGTCTGCAAGATCTCTGAATCAAACCAGGATCCATCTTCGATCTTCTGCTTCTCATTACATGGGCAGCATCTGATGCAAAAATTGACAAAGGCTTCAATACAACAATCTGTCAGGGCTTGAATCTACCTCATCTCATCCCAATTTTTTCACTATTCATATTCACAACACAAAATCAAACACCAAAGTCACCGAACTGAATCAAATGAAATCAAAAATCGAGTAACCACAATCGCAAACTGTTTGGCATCCGGCCACGACTGTCTCGAAAACCGCTTCACTGCAACCGCCTGATTCCTCCCTTCCCATTTCCCTCCGTACACGACATTGGACCCCTTCTCTCCGCTCTCGAACACAAGAAACTCACTGCGTGTGAAGACGATGGCGATTTTGGGAAGGCGGTGGTGATCAGAGGTGGTGATTGTGACGATGATGTGTGTTTTGGAGAAGGTTGACGAAGAGGAAGGACAAGGAGGTGAAATGAATGAAATTGTATGTTTTGGGGAATAAGATTTTGTGTGTATGTTTTTGGAATTAGTTTTCCAAAACTGTAAATTTAGATAATTTTCTGTAAACTATATATATATATAATTATAATTACATAAAACTTCTATTACAATAAAAACAATGGCAATTTAGAGACGAAAATTTTCCGTCGCAATAACCAACAAATCCGTGGCTAAATATGATTTGCGACACATTAGCAACTGAATCAATCCGTCGCTAAAAAAATTTCCCTAATGTAAAATTTAGCGATGGATTAGTCGTCAACACAAAGAATTTGCGACGGATTGACTTTTCCGTCGCAAATATTTGTGTTTTTCGTATTAGAAATATTAGTGACGGATTTTCGTCGTTAAAATATTTTTTGGTTTTATAAAATATCAGCGATGGAAATCCGTTACTAAACTATCATTTTTTTACTATCAACATTTAGCGACGGAATTCCGTCGCTAAATTAAACTGTGACATATAGCGACAGAATTCCGTCGCTAAAGTACACCCATTCACAACATAGAAATATAAAAAAAAGTAAAAAAAAAAACCTATAATTTATCAGGTCTTAGTACATGTACTATATGTAAGTGTAAGGATTTCAAAAATATATTGGGACTTTAGCAATTAAACTTATTATGAACTTAAATTCGGAAATACAATCACGAAATTTAATATTTGCGACAAAATCCGTATTAAAACATGTTAAAAATTAATTTAGCGACCCATTTCCGTCGCTACAGTTATTTAAGTTTTTTTATGATTAAAGTTTTTTTCCTCGAATTAATATTAGCGACGGAATTTCGTCGCAAAATTGGTATTTTCAAAGTTTTGTTACGGAATCCGTCGCTAAAGTTAATTATATTTTTTTTAAAGTTTCATTTTACTATTATATGCGTTATAACAGTTGATAGATGCACCATGAAAATGAACATATGATATCTTATATGTTTTAAGTTTTGATACATTACCTTGCACAAATTTCAAAGAGTTTTTAACTTTCTATAGTGTACTTATTAAAATTTTGTAAAAAAAAACATAGAAATATAAAAAAAGTAAAAAAAACCTATAAATTATCGGGTCTTAGTACATGTACTATATAAGCATAAGGATTTCAAAAATACTTTGGGATTTTAAGAATTAAACTTATTATGAACTTAAATTCAAAAATACAATCACGAAATTTAATATTTACAACGGAATCCGTAGAAAACTATGTTAAAAAAATTAATTTAATGACGTATTTTCGTCGCTGCAGTTATTTAAGTTTTTTGACAATTAAATTTGTTTTCCTCAGATTAATATTAGCGAGGGAATTTCGTCGTAATATTGATATTTTTATAAGTTTACTACGGAATCCGTCGCTAAAGTCAATTAAAAAAATCATTTTTAAGTTTAATTTTACTATTATATGTGTTATAACAGTTGATAGGTCCACCATGAAAATGAAAATATGGCATCTTATATTTTTTAAGTTATGATACATTGCCTTCTATAAATTTCAAAGAGTTTCTAACTTTCTGTAGTGTACTTGATCAAAATTTTCGAAAAAAAAAACATAGAAATATATATAAAAAAACCTATGATTTATCGGGTCTTAGTACATATACTATATAAGTGTAAGGATTTCAAAAATATTTTGAAACTTTAAAAATTAAACTTATTATGAATTTAAATTCATGAAATTTAATATTTGCTGCGGAATCCGTAGCAAAACATTTTAAAAAGATTAATTTAGCGACGGATTTCCGTTGCTACAATTATTTAAGTTTTTGACAATTAAAATTTCTTTCCTCGAATTAACATTAATGTCGGAATTTCATCGCAATATTGGTATTTTCACAAGTTTTGCTACGGAATCCATCGCTAAAGTTAATGAAAAAAAAATTTAAGTTTAATTTTACTATTATATGCGTTATAACAGTTGATAGGTCCACCATGAAAATGAAAATATGATATCTTATATTTTTTAACTTTTGATACATTACCTTGCATAAATTTCAAAGAGTTTCTAACATTTTATAGTGTACTTGATTAAAATTTTATAAAAAAAAAAACGTAGAATTATAAAAAAAATAAAAAAACCTATGATTTATCGGGTCTTAGTACATGTACTATATAAGTGTAAGGATTTCAAAAATATTTTAGGACTTTAAGAATTAAACTTATTATGCACTTAAATTTGAAAATACATTCACGAAATTTATTATTTACGACGGAATCCGTAACAAAATATTTTAAAAAAAATTAATTTAATGACGGATTTTCGTTGCTACAATTATTTAAATTTTATGACAATTAAAATTTTTTCCCTCAAATTAATATTAGCGATGGAATTTCGTCACCATATTGGTATTTTCATAAGTTTTGCTACGAAATCCGTCGCTAAAGTTAATGTAAAAAAAACTATTTTAAGTTTAATTTTTCATTTATTATATGCGTTATAATAGTTGATAGGTCCACCATGAAAATTGAAATATGATAGCTTATATGTTTTAAGTTCTGATACAATACCTTGTACAAATTTCAAAGAGTTTCTAACTTTCTATAGTGTACTTGATTAAAATTTTATAAAAAAAACATAGAAAAATAAAAAAAGTAAGAAAAAAAACCTATAATTTATCGGGTTTTAGTACATGTAATTTATAAGTGCAAGGATTTCAATAATATTTTGGGACTTTAAGAATTGAACTTATTATGAACTTAAATTCGAAAATACAAACACGAAATTTAATATTTGCGATGGAATCCATAGAAAAATATGTAAAAAAATTTATTTGATGGATTTCCGTCGCTAAAATTGTTTTAAGTTTTTTTCAGAGTTATTTTTTCCCTCAAATTAATATTATCGACGGATATCCGTCGCAATATTGATATTGCCATGAGTTTGTAACTTAAAATAGCATACTTGATTGTAATTTTGTGAAATACAACATAGAAATATAAGTTATTTTCTCTTAGTATAAGGATTCCAAATATATTTAAGGACTTCAAGAATCAAACTTATTATGAACTTAAATTTCAAAATACAATCTCGAAATTTTAGATTTGCGACGGATTCCGTACCTAATCTTGTGAAATAATCTTTTTGAAACGGATTCCGTCGCAAAACTTTGTATTTCACAAATTTTATGCAAAGTTTTATCAAGGAAAGTAATGACATTTTGTGACGGATCCGTAACTAAAACATTTCCCACTTAAACTTAGTGACAGATTCCGTCACAAAACTTGGAATCTGAACCAAATATATATGTTTTGGATCTGAAGCACCGTCGCGGCCGCGATCATGTCAGTCGCACCCGCGACCAGTTTAAAAAACTTGGAATCTGGTGAATTTTTCCGTTGCGCCTGCGACCTCAGGGCGTCGTGCCCGCGACACAGCTAGTCGTGCCCGCAACCACTGTGTTGTAACCTTAAAACTAAAATAAAAATTATCAAACAACGTCCAAAAATTCTAAAAACTTATACAAGATGTCTAAACATGCTAATCTGGCTGAACGCTATGAAACTTTACCGTATAAACTCTCGAAGCACGTGAAACGATGATGAATCGTGAAATGTAGCTTTTTGAGCTCATGACTTGCCATTTTCTTCATCCTTCTTCATTTTTTGCTCCTAACTTCACTCCATTCTGCCGAAAACATGAAAGCACAATAGTACCAACATTTCAAGACAAAAAGATGCTAAAAACATAAAATAGATAATACAAAAGGAATAAAACAAACATTTAGAATAAAGAAATGATGTGTGTTTTCATACACATCATAGATCTCCTTTGAGACATCGGTGGCTTGGGAATAGAATCACGTTGGACGTATTTCTGACTATAAGGAATTAACTAGGAGAAATAAATTGAATTTCAAAAATATTTTGTCTTATTACACCTCAGGAACATCTGTTAGGAGTGAAGAATAATGAGGGGGGATGATTTGAGGTATAATCTATGTGGTTGAATAGGAATAATGAGCGACTTTATGGTGATTGTTCCTTCAAGATGTGCTTAGTGTAACTGATTGTTTGGCATACTAATTATTTTATTGCTCAGCTATGGTTGTTTTCATTTGTGTTTCAAAGTTTTCATTTGAGTCTTTATTTTCTTTGTTTTTAGTTTTGCTTAGGGACAAGCACAGATTTGGTTCGGGAGAATTTGATGAGCATGAATATACTTATAGTTAAAAGGTAATTTTCTTTGTTTAGTATGTTTATAGTCATTTTCTCGTATGCTTTAGTTTAGTTTATGTCTTGGACGTCGGCTACTCTTTGTATGCATATTGACGAAGTTTCTGATGATATTTTGAACTATAAAGATGTGTTTAATGCATATGAAGACATTCATGATTGTTTTGGATCATTTCGAAGCTGTTTTAGTATTTTTGAAAGTTGTCACGACCGTTACAAGAGTCATCACGATCGTGACAAGAGTAGAAAACATGCCAGAGAAGGTTGTCATGATGGTTACGATTCGTGCCCATGTCCATCACGATCCTGACGATGCCCAGAATTCATCCAGAACAAACCAGCCACGACCATCACGATCGTGATGGTCCTTGTCACAATCGTGACGTGACTTAATCGTACAATATTTTTGAGATTTCCACACAATTTTCTCCAAATTTTCTAGGTTTTTGATAGTTTTCTATATATACACTATGTGGTGGTCATTTTTATCAGTTAGATACCAGTTAGTTATCAATAGATATCAAGTTCTTATCAAGTTTTAGCCGTCGTTCTAGGATTTTAGATTAGATCTCAAACACTTTTATTCTTCATTCGTGTTGCTTGGATTTGATTTTCTGGAGTTCTTAGTTTTTGGATTATAGTTCGAAGACCTTTTTCATTGGGGTGTAAGTACTTTGATTGATTATTTATGCATTTTAGTCATTGGATTCAATCTATGTTGATCATAAGGATCATCTTTGCATGTTTATCAATGTTTATGTTACTTTCCAATATCATGTCTGAGTAGATTAGTTAGTAGGGAGTTTTCATAATGACATAAAGTAAAGGGATTATGAGATTTGTTTTATTTATCTATTGAATTTGATTTGTTTTACATGAATGATGCCAAAAATTGGAACTTTAACATAGTTGATGCATGATTTCACTTAGATTGATCACCTAAATCACTTTATATATTAACAATAACATGGTTAGCTTATGTCGTTATAGGTTGATCTAACTAATGATTCAAATTATTTTGGTCATATGAAGTAGCAACTAAGTAGATTATAGGCCATGCTATCTTGCTATAATCTAGTTAGGATCTTTTGACACGTAAATGAGTAGACCAAGTTATCTTGCTATTTAATTCATGTTTGGTATGTTCCTTATTTGATTCAATTATCTATTTTTCTGTAGTCATACTATCATGGTATATATGGTAGTAGTTAGTTTATTTATTTAAGTTATCTTTTTTTTTTTTTGAAATTGATTATTCAAGTTATCCTGATAATTAGAACTTTGGAGAACGTCATTAAAAGTATAATCTTTATGAGAACCAAATCATTCATTTACAAATCAACATTAATTAATTATCCTTTATTTTAATGATTAATCGATTAATCCGTAATTAGGGTGAAGTTATAAGAATCCTCCCTACATTTAATTTCAATAGTTTACAATTTCATTAAACAATCCATTGCAATTAATTTAGTTAATTAATTTGCTCTTTTAGTTTTAATTATTAAATTGTAATTTTAAATGCAAAACCCCCACACACATTTATTTTAGGTAAAATACTTAAGGGTTTTTTTTATTGTATAACTCTCTCAAATCTTCGTTAATTTCAAATAAGTCCTTCAAATTTTTATAATTTCAAATCAATTCTTTAAATTGTTATGTATTGGACAAAATAATCCATTTCTTGTTTTGAAAACTTTATAATTCTAAACAAGTCCCTCAAATATATATTTTTAGACAAAATAATCCTCTTTTTTAAACAAAAAATTTTGTTTCTATTATTATTTTCTTCAAATCATTGTTTATTTTATTGGAAAAAATGAATGAATAAAATACGAATCGAAGGTATTCTTCAAATATTGCAATAATATTATAAGAATTAAAAAATATTTGGATTGTATGGATCATTTTGTCCCATGATTAAGGGTTCGAAGGACTAATTTGGAATTATGAAGTTTTGAGGGACTTTTTTGCAATTATCAAAGATTCGAGGGACTTATATGAAAACAATCCAATAATTAATAAATCATTATTGATCATTACTAATAATTGCACTCCATCTCTCTGTGGATCGACCTCTACTCATTCTAACTACCTTATTATTTTTAGTGAGGACTAATCTTAGACGTGCCTGGGACAACAGTCATCAATTACTATCGCCTCTTCATCATTCTCGACTCCTCAATGTCTCCTTGTAATCGCCATCGTCATCTACTCCACTCACTTGCTAGGCACCTTGCTAAGTCTTGGGGAAGTAAAATTCATAGTTATATTTGTTCTTACCGCTTTCACTTTGGCCAGCATTCATGGATCACTCTAATGCTACTTGTTTATCTGCTTCATCATATTAGACTCCCATTCGCTTTCAGATGGATATTTCATCTATGTTAGGCATACGTGAAAGACCTCACTCACCTCTCATACCTCATGGACCCGAGGACATTCTGTTTTCCCAAATAAATCATATTCCCTAGACGCTAGTTCTCGACGCATCTATAGCACTAGTCACCTCCTCCCAAACACCGGTCCCATCCCTCTCTTTGGATCATCCGGCCTTCCCTTTATCATGTCAGAACACATCCTCCACCTCCACAATCCTTCCTTTCGTAAGTAAGCAATTGGATAAATTAGTCTATATTGGTTAGAAAATAAAATAAAATAAATAAATAAAAATAAAAATTTTAAAAATAAAAATGATAAAAAGAAAAATAAATAAAAAGAGAAAAAGAAATAAAAGGTTGACTCGGCGAGGTGGATTTGACATGTCGAATTCATGCAAACACTTCAAACACAAAGTTCCTGAAATCAATTTTTGCACCTATGTGAAAATGACATAAAATATTCAAAACTGAGCAAAATCATTTCAAACCAAGGTAAGGAGTGTATTCCTTTCATCGAGTAGATATGATTAGAGTTATGATTCGATCAAGACGATGAAGAATGGAGAAATTCATTCCTAGTTTTTCGGGATCAAAAATGATAAGATCGCACAAATCAACGTGTTTCCAGACGAATCGAAACATGATGAAAGTGTACTTGATGCAATGGAGCTGAGATTGAACGATTTCAAACTGTATGGAAGTGATTTGATGAGAATTGGTGGATAGGATTTCGAGTTTAGGAGTGTTTAGAACGAGCTTCTGAAGTTTTTGGATGAAAACTGAGCTATTTGCACGAAATATAACCTGTAACAACCCTTACGGGGTCGCTATAATGGTCATTACACCTAACCTGTACTCATGGAGGGCTTCTAGAAGGCTGTAATAGTCGTTACAGGAGCCCTGTAACGGTCGTTACAGACCAGAAATAAGGTAATTTAATTTTTAAAAATTCCATATCGAATCGTTATGCATCAAACTCATTGTAAACACTTAAAATACATCATTTGTAAACTGTTCAAGTCGCTTTCGAAGATAAAACCCCACCATGTGATTTTATAAAAATAAAACAATATAATGAACTTAAACTCAACTAACGAAAAACTAGAAACATGGGTTGCCTCCCATGAAGCGCGCTTGTTTAATGTCGTTGGCTCGAGTCTTTAAATCTCATTTAATGCTCTGAAATATGTTTCACCACTTCCAATGGAATTTCATCTATCTATGGTGAATCTTTAACCTCATAGAAGCATTTGAGACGATGACCATTAACTTTGAAGATTTTTTCGATTTCTTCACCTTCAATTTCAACCGTCCCGTAGTCATAAATCTTTTTGGCAATAAAAGGTCCTTCCCATCTGGATTTCAACTTTCCAGAAAATAATATCAATCGTGAGTTATAAAGAAGAACTTTATCGCCCACTTCAAAATGCTTCCTAGAAATATTTGTGTCATCAAACCTATTGAATTTCTCCTTGTAAAGCGTCGCATTCTCATATGAATTATGATATAACTCATCTATTTCAGATATTTAGAGTTTTCGATTTTTTTTGCACAATCATCATATTTCAAACCCACCTGCTTTATGGCCCACCAAGTCTTATGTTCTATTTCAACAGTTAGGTGGAATAACTTGTGTGGTATGCCATAAACAAATCTATAGGAAGACATCCCTATTAGAGTTTTGCACGCTGTGTGGTATTCCATAGAGCATCATTCAATTTATCGCTGTAGTTTTTCCTTTTGTGATTGAATATTTTCTCCAAAATATTTTTGATTTCATGCTTGGACACGTCAGTTTGCCCACTCGTCTGAGGATGATATGATGTGGGAATTCTATGATGCACCTTATATTTCTTCAAAAGGGTGTCCATCAGTTTATTACAGAAGTGGGTTCCCTATCGCTAATGATAGTCTTGGGTATGCCAAATCTGTTAAAAATATAATTTCTCACAAACACAACCACCACTTTCGTATCATCAGTTCTTGTTGGAATAGCTTTCACCCATTTTGAGACGTAATCAACTGCCAGAAAAATATAATGATATCCTTTTGAGCTGAAAAATGGTCCCATAAAATCTATGTCGCAAATGTCAAATAATTATTTCCAAATTATATTGTCGATTTTTTGACATTACTCATAACTTCTTACAAAATTATACATATCCTTATTCAAGGATGGCCAATAAAATCCACATGATAATTTTTTATAAACTATACGTCTAACCCCAAAATGTCCGTCGGCATCAAAAGAATGACAATGCTACAGTACAGAATTAATTTCATGATCAGGTATGCACCATCTAATTACTCCATCAACACAAAATTTCATCAAAATTGGGTTATCCCACGAATAATATTTAACATCACTCTTAATTTTATTTTTTTGATGTCACATAAGATCACTTGGCAACTTTCTTGTAAATAGAAAATTGACAAGATCAGTATATCAAGGAGAATAGCCATGTGTAGAGTGTAAATGCTCATCCGAAAATAATTCAAAAATTGGAATTGATTCTTGATTATTCATTATGCGTGACAAATGGTCAGCAACATAATTCTCGACACCCTTTTTGTCTCTGATCTCTATATTCAATTCTTGAAGTAAGTGAACCCATCTCAAAAGCGTGATTTTGACTCATTCTTCTTCAATAGATATTTTAGAGTGGCATGATCAAAGAAAACAATTACTTTTATCCCTAATAAATATGAACATAATTTCTCCAGGACAAAAATAATTGCGTAAAACTTTTTTTCAATAGTAGTGTAATTGCATTGAGCTTGATCAAGGATCTTGGATGCGTAAAATATTACATGAGGTACTTTGTCCACTTTTTGACCGAGAGCAGCCACCATAACTTTATCGCTGGCATCACATATAATTTCAAATGGGTAATTCCAATAAGGAGATTGAATAAGAGGAGTAGAAACCAATTTTTCTATCAAAGAATCAAAAGCATTTTTGCAATCATGGTCAAAATAAAATCAGAATCCTTTTTGAATAAATTACTTAGAGGATTGGCTATTTTCGAAACATCTTTAATAAATCTACGATAAAAACTAGCATGTCCTTGGAAAGAACGTACTTCTCGAACATGAGGGATACGATAGATCTCTTATGACTTCAACTTTTGCACGGTCTGCTTCTAATCCCTTAGATGATACGATGTGTCCTAACACAATTCCTCTTTCAACCATAAAATGAAATTTTTCACAGTTTAGCATCGATTGGTCTCGATAAATCTTTTCAGCAATATTTCTAGATTTTTCAGGCATTCATCAAATGAATTGCCATAGACTGTAAAATCATCTGTGAAGATTTCAATAATATGAGAAATATAATCAGAAAAAATTCACATCATACACCTTGGGAATATAGCAGGTGCATTGCATAGCCCAAAACCAAAGGGACATGTAAATGTTGTCTTTCCTTTGTCTTCAGGGGCAATTACTATTTCGTTATTTTTTTTGAATAACCATCTAGAAAATAATAGTGCGACCTTTCATCTAATCTCTCTAGCATTTGGTCCATGAAATGCAATGAAAAATGATCTTTTCTAGTGGCTGAATTTAATTTATGATAGTCAATGCATACTCTCTGGCCATTTTGAATTCTGGTTACGATCATTTCACCATTATCTTTTTCTACAACAGTAAGTCCTATCCTTTTAGGCACCACATGAATAGGACTAACCCACTGTGAGTCAGTAATTGGATAAATCACTCTAGCATTGAATAATTTCAAAATCTCATTTTTGACAACCATTATCATGGGTGGATTTAATCGTCGTTGAGGCTCTCGAGATGGTTTTGAATTGTTTTCTAATAAAATACGATACATACAGGTGGAGGGACTAATTCCTTTAATATCAAGGATTGTTCATCCAAAGGTCGTTGAGACGTCCGTCGCAAGGTGTGCACATTATATCCTAACTATGCCACATAATAGCAAGATATTAAATTAATGTAGTGGCGGTAAGTCAGGGTCGATCCTACAAGGAACGGGTTTACTAATGTTTTAAAAGTGATTCTAAACAAGAAAAAAGGGGGTTTTGAGGTTGGTGTTTTAAATTAAACTAAACAGCAAAGATAAACAAGATCTTAAAAATGGAAAAAGGATAGCGTGACTAATGTATAGGGTTTAGGTTGGATTTCTTCATCGATCGTATTTTTTGCCTTACTTAATCATGTTTGTGAGTGTTGTAACGAAGTGAAACTTAATTAACGTTATTGCCGATAATGTTAACTCATATACAAATGAGCTAATCCTAACATGAGTTAGCTAGGCCAAAAGACAATGAACCTAACTTACCTAATATTGTTTAAGCGCGTAACTCAACATTCCAAATAAACTAGCAAAAGAGAATGACTAGTAAGAATAAGCTCAATTGGAATGAATACTCAAACTTATACAAAAGAGAATGATATACTTTTAGTTTGCTACCATATTTCGTCAAAAGAGAATGACAAATCCATAAAACCTTGATTATACAACTTAGAATGGCCTATTGTAAATCATATGATCACAATTTAGGTCAATCAATTCATCAATGAAACAAACAGTAAATCATAAGCAAAAAATATTATGATCATGTCCCATCTTAGAAATCCATCACAAACACGTCTGCATCGTCACACTACAGTGAATTACTCGCGATACATAGATGAGAATATCTGTCCAAAGACAATATAACAAACACAATTCATAGATCCAGTAATTGATTGAATAATAACAACTATAAAACCAATATTCATAAAGACAAGATCAATATAAAGACATTATAGATGTTTCTCTCCCATTTTTGATCTACAAAGATCGTTGTTGATGAATATGTATCCTTTGACGAAGCGTCTTGATCGTCACCTTAGCACGTCAATCAAATCGGTGATGATCTCCTTGCTCGAACGGATTGATTCTCTTGATTGGCGAGGTTTTCCTTGCTCACTGTGTGGTGGCAGCGTTTTTGCATCCTCAAAGCTCTCTGGAAGTGAAAGGGGACGTCTGATATTTATAGAAAACTTGGGGATGCATCATCAAGACCTGAAATCAATGTTCAAGATTCAATTGGGCTTATGGAATTCAGCGCGACACGACTGTGTCACACTGACGCACAGCCATGTCACTCACAATCCTGTGTGTGACCATCACGCAACATGGTCGTTTTTTGCTCTGGTACGGCCATGCGTCCTCAAAACTGAAGCTGCTAAACTCCTGTGACACAGCTGTGTCACAATGCGAAATGGTCGTGTCTCTGATGGCTGAACATCTGTTTAAGTATAGCACGGCTGTGCCACAGTGTGACACGATCATGTCACACATACCTCGTGCAAACATGATGAAAAATCATCACTTTGGACTCCAACTTGATAAAGAACCTCTTTTAACACTTCCAATACACGTCAATCAACTCTGAAATCCAGTTTTGCACAAAATCCATACTTCTATAGCCATTCTCCACACAAAACACAAAACTATGACAATATCCAACTCTAAAAAAAAAAACTAAACTAATTCTAAACAAAACGACACAAAACTCAAACAAAACGTAAATCATAAAGTTATAAAAACATGTGTTTTTTGACCAAAACTTTCTCTTGGGGATTTGTTAATTGGCTTGAAATAAAGATGGATAAATTTTTTCCATCCCTCAAACAAACATATTTTAATTGGTTTCAACTCAAGTTTCCAAGGGTTTTTCACAGAAGGGCGGATTTTGTTGACTTGCAAGTAATTCAAACAATTTTACCTCTTCATAATTTTTCAATCTATCTTCTAAAAGTAACAAGTCATGATCGTAATTTTCAAATTGGAAATCGTCTTCCTCCATATCAATCCTCATAATAGTTTCCATGAATTCATCATGATTTAGCTCAAGTAATTCCTCTTCAAAAGATTTGAAAGAATTACTTGAGCAGACAAAGAAAACTTGATCAGTTGGATGTTTCATGGCTTCATAGATATTGAAAATAATTTTATCGCCATCAAATTCCATGGACAATGTGTCATTATTCACATCAATTTTTTTTATTGGCAGTCCTTAGGAAAGGTCTCCTAAGTAAATTTAGAGCATAAGAACTATGACTTGATCCATCATCTGTCTTCAAAATGTAAAAAACAGTCGAAAACACATACAACCTCATTCACTTTGACCAAAACATCTTCAATTATACCTACAAGGTATGCAATAGACCTATCAGCAAATTGAATTACAACTCCAATTGGTTGTAAATTAATTGACATACCTACATTAATTAAGCATCCTAAAATTTCTTTATTCCCTATACTGCAAGGTATTATAAACATGCTATGGTCTTTTTGTATTATAAACATGTTAGGGTCTTTTTGTTTTTGAGGTAATCTCTTCTGTAAAACTGCAGAGACATTCTCACTAACCATCACTCATTCATGACCCTTAAGACGCCTTTTATTGGTCAAAAGCTCCTTAAAAATTTAGCATAACTTGTAATTTGCTTTATTGTATCCAATAAAGGGATATTTACTTCAACCTTTTTGAAGAGTTTAAAAATATCCTTTTCTGCATCAACTTTCTTATCCTTAACCAAACGGTTAGGAAATGAAGCAGATGGGGTTTGTCTAATCTCATTTTGGTAGAGATTTATTTTTCTCAACTGTTTGTGATGTGTCATGACCTTCATCATGATCATTACCATCGTCATTTCGAGCATCCAATTCATCTTCAACTTCCCTTGATTTTGGCATAATTCCATTCAACTCCTTTACGCTTCTGAACAAATTACAAGAAAAATGCTTATGTTTGACAGACGAAGGTGATGCCTTTGCAAAACCATCACAAGACGATGTCTCTTTGTGATGGATACACAAAACCATCACAAAAGTGATAGTTTTTTGTGATGGAACAAAAGACCATCACCAAAATTTATTTACAATGGATAATACCATCATATATGTTAATTTTTTGTAGTGTTAAGAAATATTTTGGTGCCAAAATGAAACTATATTTTGTGATCGTTTTTTCCATCGCAGAAGACCAGTATTGGTAACGACTTTTAATTTTCATCAATAATTCTAAATCTTTTGTGATGGCTTAACATAAAGCCATCACTAAAAGCTCTTTTTATAAGTTTTCTATATTAGTATGTAAAAGTCATTTCAAAATATTCTATATGATACAAGAATTGTTAAAAAGTAATTTATTATTTGAAAGTTGTGATATAATCAAAGGATAATAAATGATGTGATAGTAAAATCAAGACATAAAATCCCACATGCCTCAATGGTTATCAAAGAAATTTATAATGGAGAGGTCATGAGTTCGAATCCCACCATGTGCAAATATATGAAAATATTAATTTGGTAGGTCATCGGTGTTAGTCGGCCGGACGTCGCCGGTGTCGAAGAGGGCGTGGTTGGCCGGTCGGAAACCACCAATAATTTTTTAATTAATTTTAACTCTTCAGTGATGGTCTTTTATTATCACCAAAAATATCTAGTGATGGCTTTGCATAAGTGATGACTTTGACCATCACAGAATAATTACATCATTTGTGATGGTTTATGCCATCACGTAAAGATCTTGCGATGGAAAAACCGTCACGAAAAGCTTCCTGTGACTACCTCATACGTGACGAAGTATGTGATGACAAAAGCAGTCACAAAAATCTTTTGTGACGGCTTTTCTATATTTAGTGATGGCTTTTAGCAATCACGTATGAATTGTTTTCTAGTGGTGAAAATAGCATTTGCGTTCTCTAGTGGATTAATTAGTTGAGAAGGAAGTTTATTGCTCGATTGGGCTTTCAACTAGCTCATGTCAGAGGGTAACTGACTAATTAAGCTTTGAATATTTTAGATATCATATTTAGTCTCTTTAGAATCCTTTTGCATAGTCATTTGAGTTACAGCCATGGATTTTACCATGTCTTCAAGTGTCATTCCACCTGAATTGCCCTGAGTATTGTTGTTTTGTTGAAGAGGAGGTTGAAAATTATTCTGTGCCACCGGATAAAATACAGGAGGAAATTTTTGTTCCTGGGGATCAGACGACACATTATTTCGACCTCCACAACGGAAGTTTGGATGGTTCCTCCATTGTAGATCTCCATTGTAGTTCCACTGATTTTGTTTTTGTTGATTTGGCATGCCTAGAAAACGCACAACATTAGCTTGTTCTTCTTGTAGAACTTGGCAAGAATCAGTTGGATGTCCCAAATTATAACAATTCCACAAGCTTTCACTTGAGAAATGTTATTATTATTTATCAAGACTTTAGTAAATAGATCTATCAATTTATCAAGGTTCTGGTCAGTAGAATTAGGAACAAAAGACATTTCATGAACTTCACGTGAATAATCAACATCACAATTGAAATCTTAAGAATTAGCAGCCATTTTTTCGAGAATTTGTCGAGCAACTTGTCATTGTTTATCTTAAAGATCACCACCATATGCTGCATCGACCAGGCCACGGTCTTCTGCAGAAAGACTTTGATAAAAATATCGCATCAAAAGATTTTCAGAAGATTGATGATTGGGACAACTTGAAGCAAGATGTCTAAAACGTTCTCAATATTTACGTAATAATTTCTCCTTCTTTTGTCGAACAAAACAGACCTGCTTCTGAATTATTATAATTTTAGAAGTAGGAAAATATCTATCAAGGAATTGAGATTTCATTTGCCCCCACGTATTAACTGTTCCCTTTGATAAGGCATAGAGGCAGCATTTAGCGACATCTTGGACACTAAATGGAAAGGGTCTGAGGTTAATCACCCCGTCACTCACTTCATCTGGTTTCATATTCACACAAACTACCCTGAATTTATTCATGGTTTGCCTGGTAAAGATCCTCACAGGTAGACCATGAAACTTGGGTAATTTTTGTTAAAATCTTGAATTGAGTTTAAAACTTCCTTGTACATCAAGAAACACAATACATAAAGGAGGCTCATTTGTATAATTATAGTCAACTACCTCTCTCAATGTACGTTTATCAACTTGAGGTTCCTAAACGTTTTGAGCATTCTAGCCATTTTGAGCGTTTATTCCTGGCTTTTGAGAAATATTGTTTTGATTTGCTGCCATATCTAAATTGACGAATTCGATTGGGGAAAAACTATGTCGAACGTTTATATTGGAGAACGAAGAAGAAGGTGTAGAACTTGAGTTAAGAGTAGGATGTTTAAATTGTCTCGATTCGAATTCACTCACGATTTTTTGAACCTGAATATTTATAATCTGACCACTTCTAAATTTCATAAAAATTCTAAAATATTATTAATATGCTTTTTTAAAAAAAACTCAGAATAATTTAAAATTGAGATTTTTTTTCAATAAATAATTAAAATAAAAAAAAGAATAAAAATATTTTTTTTAAAAAAATTAGTAGAGCTACGTATCGATCAAAACATCCCAAAATAATTTTTGTGAAACAACGTCACCTTCCCCGATAACGGTGCCAAAACTTTACACGTCCGTCACAAGATTATCAAATTAGAATATTTATACGCTTGCTCACACTCTATACGTAATCTATCTAAAGTATAGTAGTGGAAATAAGGATCGAACCCACAGGCATGGTTAGTACAATTATAATGCTTGTAATGATCACGACAGAACTCTACCAGCTCTATGAGGAGAGGTGAATAGGGGAGGGAGAGGGGGGGTTGCTTTTAGCTAATTAAACTAAATAAAATATAGGTAATAAACTAAAATTATCTAAACTTATAAATAAAGTGGATTGAGGTGAATCTTCTATTGAAAATCAGTTTTAAGTGTTAATGTTTTGGAAAGTTCTTTAAATTCATGTTAAGATATTGATCAAGAAGTCTTTGAGAAAGAAATTCAAAATGTACAATTTCTTTCAAAATTTTCAAGTTTTTGAGTGTTAAAAAGAATCTATTTCTAGCATTGAATGTCTGAGAAGTCAAGTCAATTAAGTCACTCTTGAAACAAATGAATTAAAAACTCGAATTCCCAATGAAATTGAAAATAAATTTAATAAGTCAATAGAACAAGATAATTTAATTATACATGAAAATGTTGAAGACTTATTGGAAGTTGAGAGTTTTGAACATAATGAAACACAGGATGAGGCGGAGAATAAAATCTTAGAGTTAGCATTTATTGAAGTGAAGAAAAGGGATTTTGAACTTGATCATGATGAATTTAATGATGAAAACTTGAAAATGAATATGGATAAAACCTATTTGGATGGTCAATTTATTACGCTGGATGATTTTGAAGAATTGGAAAAGTATTTGTATTCTTATGATGAAGTTGAGCAAAATGATTATATATTACAAATGTCTAATATCCCTGAGCGTGAATCAATATATATTTCAAATGTTCCTTTACAAGAATTTGAAAAAGATCAATCTCATTCTAATTTTTCTCATAGTGAAATTATGTTCATTGTTGATATTTTTCTTGATCATAAAGATGATTTTGAAATGTCATGTTTTATCTTATTTCTTATGTATCAAATTATTTTAGAAATCTTATTTGGGCATTCATGATAAATCATTTTAAGAAGTTAAAGATTTTTTTAGAAATATCAAACGTAAAGTGAAGAAGGTTTTAACTTGACTTCCGTAACACTTTAAATAACTTTTAAGAGATGGGTTACAGGCTCTAAACCAAACGCTCCTTGGGAGGCAACCCAAACTTTTTCATTTTTCCTTCGGTTCAATGAGTTAGTTTGGTTGTTAGCTTAGGATTTTGTTTTGTTTTTAATAAACTCGTTGGGGGCATTCTATCTTCGAAAAATATTTGAACAGTTCCTAAATGATGTATTTTTAGTGTTTCAAACGAGTTCTACCCATGCCAAATCGTTTCATAGCTTTTGTAAATAAAATAATCAAAACACTAAATTGCTATGAAAATTAATTAAATGAAATTTCTTGATATTTATTTCTATTCCACTCGATGCTTTGATGTGTTTTGTGTGGATGTGTGTAGGAATACAGAAATGATTCTTAGGTCATTCCGTATGCGTATTGAATTGTGATGGAGCAGGTTTTGTTTTTTGTTTTTTTTTTTTGAAACTACAGCAACTATTGACGAGATTTCACCCCTTATCATGTGAGTTTCTATTTTATATACTTGTCCTTATTTGTTTTTACTTCGTATTTATTAACATTGAGGACAATGTATGATTCTTGTTTGAGGGAGGAGAACTGAAAAATGAAGTTATGTAGTGTTCGTATGCTCGAAACTATGGTCTATATAGTATTGTTGTGTCAATTCTAATTTATTGAGTCAGTCATATTAATTAATTTTATTTAGTTATATCATGTTGCCTTGTCATTTTGTCATATTTTATTGAGTTTTAAAAAATGATTTTTTTAAAAAATATGTCAAAAAAAATTATTAGTGAAAGAAATTATACAAGAGTTTTTAGGAGCTATGCAAAATGTGTTAACTCGAAATAAAAAAAATGAGATAAGTGTCATAGTAGAAATTAAGATGGCCTAAGATGAAACCAACTCGGTTGTGTAGCGAAACTTTGTCCAAAGTATCGCTAGGTTAGCATCTCTAGTAAAGCCACATATGGGAGGAATGCATTAAACATGAGATATGACGGCAAAAATAAGATTAAACTCTTATAATATAATGAACTTAGGTTACTAGCTACTTGGTAGGGGTAACACGGAGAGGTGTGCATTGTAGATCATTGATTCCATTCCTTTGTGTAGCCATAACCATTTTAAACCTCCCTTACCTAACGTTATTATTCCTTCCTTTCACCTCGTATTTTATGTGATGTATTGTTTGATTGGGCATGCTTATACTCGTTATTAGAGCTTTTCTATATTTCTCATGTCATGAACTCCACAAAAGAACCCATTTGAACCCTATCATGTGTATAAATCAAGGTAGCGATAGTTGGGAATCTTTGTAAGGGGATGATTTGTTCTTAGTGTTGTAACATGGCTCACAATGTGCCTAGGTTATGGTACCTTTGTTTTTTTCTCATGTATTTATGAAAAAAAAAAAGAGAAGAAAAAAAAGAGTGATGAAAAAAAAAAGAAAAAAAAAAGTGAAAAAAAGAGAGTTTATTTTGTTATCTCAAAGTTATTTATACTCACTTATCCTAATAAAGAGATGACTCAACGATGTTGTATATTTAGTTTAGTGTGGTTCATATGTCTTTGTTAAAGGCACAATGTCTTTGTTGGGGTTAGATGTATAGATCGCTTATGTTTTGACTCGTACCTTACTCCTACCCCCATACCTTAACTCCACATGACCAAAGAGCTGACCTCCTTTGCTTACATTGTTATTTTTATTGGTCCTAGCCTATTATTTTGGATTGAGATGTATACTTGGTTCGGGTAAGAAGGTGGTTAGTATGCGAATGTTTGTAACTTGTTGTATTATTTGGGTTGAATCCTTATTCTTGTGTGATTAATGAGTGTTGATATGATCCTCATGATCATTGAGGGATGGTGAGAGGTGCCTTGTTAGGTGATCGTTTAGGGATATAAGGATGAATTCATACAATGTGGCGAGAGGGGAAGATGAACTGACTTACAAAAATTATGTGTCATGATATTTGTTTATTTAGTTGGTTTGAGTTTCTCATTTTACATTGTTTTTATCCTTTCTTGTGTGTTTTATTTTGTTTAGGGACAAACAAATGTTTGGTTTGGGGGAGTTTGATGTGTGTACGAACATGCATTGTTTTTTCATTTAAAGTTGCTCGTTTGTGTCACTTTTATTGTTAGTTTGAGACGTTTTAGTTCATTTTGTTGTTTAGAGTGTCGATACTGCTATACTTCTTGTTTTCTTTGTGAAGAAATAGAAGTTTTTTTGGTGTGACAAAATATTTTGGAGTGTTCAAGAAGATTTTGGAGTGTTTGAAGATGACTTTCAAGTTCTACCATCTATTAGAAAAAAAAAAAAAAAAACGGGAGCAAAAACGAAACTAAATTACAAAAGTTATGAGAGTTTGAAATTCGCCTGATTTTGTATTGTTCTCGATGCACGGCCTGGCCAGCTGTGTCACACCTGACACCACCGTGCGTCCTCAAGGATGAAAAAACAAGTAGCTTCGACGCACGGCTAGTTTACGCCGTGTATCAGCACGTATAGCAGTGCTTGGTCTCCGTACTGCTTATTTCTCGTGATTTAAATCAGAGATTTTAGGGGGATTGGTTATTTACTTTCTCCCCTATAAATACTTGCGACATCATATTAGAAAAGGGGTGGTGAGAAGACACAAAATAGGAGAGATCAGAGAGAGCTTTCAAAACCCTACAAAACATATCTATAACTTTCTAAGACCAGAGATGGAGACGATCTTCAATCGATCTAAGGTCATCATCAACATCAGAGTTGAGTCACGAGCTTCGAGATCTTTATCATAACACCATTCTCTTTTTGTTTTTGGGTTTATTCTTAATTTTTCAGACTTCTCTTCTAAATTTGTAATGGAGCTTGATTGTTTTCTTCGTATTTAATTATTTTCCCTAATGATCATAGCATGATTATTTGTATGATGATGCATTGATGTTATTTCTTCTGGGTTTCTGAGATTGAATATATTCTTCATTTTTTCCTTATGATCTAGATTGATTGATCATGAATCAATTATGATTATTCTTAGTATTGATATGATACGATATAGTTTTGGCCATTCTACGACATAGAAATATCAATCATTGCAATTATCATTCTCGTTTGATAATATAAAGTAGCAAACTATATGTTATATTATTCTATTCTATATAATCTAAAGTATTCATGTCATGATTCATAAATGATGAATTATTCTCTTCTATTCAATGTTTATGATATATTGGGTTAATGATGTAATTCAATATTAATTAGTCTTAGTATTTCTCATCTTGCCTACATTAATTGACGGGCAAGATATAAAGTTTGTGTCACTTTCCTATAAAAGCACTCATTATGGCAGGCTTTATGGTAGATTTAGCGCGGCACATTCACTTTAGTCATAATGAGCTTTCATTTCAATAAATGAAAGAGAATAAACTCTTACAATTCATCACTCACACCACATGCATTTTTAATCGATTCGATTACATTCAACCCCAAAATCAGTCAATTATACTCATTTACACTCCACCCCCGAGCATAATCATCAAATAGATTCATCTCTCAACACCAATAAAATTCAATCATGCACACAGTCAGATAAACAGTCAGATTTCTCCCCCTCAATTAATGCATTCAGAGATAAGATTTTTAATAGAGGTTACCCGTTGTACAGTCAGCACTCCTCAGCAAATGACTTTCAATAAATTCCCAACCTTCAGTCAGATTCGATGAAATCAGCTCCAATAAATGCCTAATCTTCAGATGAGATCCCATCGGACTTAATGGCTTCAGATGTTTTTCTTATCAGGCTCGATGATTCCTTATAGCTTCATACACTTAGAAGAATCAGATTAGTCATTCAGAGTAAATGAACCTAATTTCTTATAATAAGACTAATCCTTTTCTCATCTAAGGATTTCGTAAAGATATCTGCTAATTGTTATCAGTTGGGATAAAATATAGAGACACATTTTCTTTTTGAATATGATCTCTAATAAAGTGATGACGAACATTTATATGCTTAGTACATGAATGAAAAACACGATTCTCTAAAATAGTAATAGCAGAGGTATTATCATAATAAAATGGGACAAGATTTGAAGTCAAAGCCATAATCAGAAAGTTGTGACTTCATCCACAGTATTTGTGCAACACAGCTTCCAACAACCACATATTCAGCCTCGGTAGTTGATATGGCGTTGTAACTTTGCTTTTTGCTAGACCAGGATACCAGAATATGTCCCAAGAATTGACATGTGCCACTTATGCTTTCTCTATCAACTCTACATCCTGCAAAATCAGCATAAAAAAATCCATTAATTTCTGAAATAGGTAGATTAGGTAACCAGATACCCATGTTGGGGGTTCCCTTAAGATATCTGATGATCCTCTTAGTCGCAGTCAGATGAGATTGGTTAGGATCTGATTAAAACCTTGCACATAAACGCACAGAGAATATTATATCAGGTCTGTTAGCAGTTAGATAGAGTAGTGAACCAATGATGCCACGATATTAGGTAGCATCAACAGATTTTTCATTTTTATCTTTATCAAGTTTGACAGATATGCTCATAGGAGTTTTCATATGGGCAGATGACTCCATCCCATATTTTCTCAGAATGTCTCTCAAATATTTTTTTCAAAGAGATGAAAACACCATTATCTACCTGTTGTACCATTAGTCCAAGGAAATATTTTAATTCCCCTATCATACTCATCTTAAATGATGATTTCAGGAGTTTGAAGAATCTTTGGCACGGTTTGGGGTCAGTGGTTGCAAAAATAATATTATCTATGTATATTTGAACAAGCAAGAGCTTGTCCTTATACATCTTCGTAAACAGAGTGTTATCGATAACTCCCCTTCTAAAACCTTTTTCAATAAGAAAGTTTGAGAGAGTGTCATACCAGGCTCTGGGGCTTGTGTAAGCCCATACAGAGCTTTACTTAATCTGTAGACGTGGTCTGGGTGGTTTGGATCATCAAAGCCAGGAGGTTATCTGACGTATAATTCCTCTTGAAAGCCAGGAGGTCATCAAAGCCAGAGGTTTGGAATATTCAGATTGCTTCTAGTCTGACAACAAGTGCAAAGGCATCATCAAAGTCAATGCCTTCCTCTTGAGAATAGTCTTGAGCAACTAGTCTGGCCTTGTTCCTTGTGATAACTCCTTCTTCGTCCATTTTGTTCCTGTAGATCCACTTTGTACCAATGACTGGATAATCTGTCGGTTTAGGGACCAGATTCCAGTCATTGAGTCTGGTGAACTGGTTCAACTCTTCTTGTATTGCGCCTATCCAGTTTGGGTCTGTTAGTGGTTTAGACACGTTTTTAGGCTACATCTGTGACAGAAAAGAAGAGAATAGGCATTCATTTCTGGTTGCAGATCTCGTCATCTTATCTCCGATTATAAAACTAGTAGAGTGAGGTTTTACCCATCTGACTCCAGACACTGTCCTTGGGGCTTCTGAAGGCATTGGATCTTCATACATTGTAGGCCAAGGTTCTTCTTACAGTTCTGGTGCCAGATTTGGTAAAGGGTCTGCACTAGTAGTCTCTGTTGTCATACTTTGTTTGTCTAGGGTGTTTGTTGGGATCTTGTCTGTAGGATTCATGTCTGCCTGTTTAACATTGTCTGACAATGTATCAATCTTCACATATTCATCAAACACGCAAGCTTTTCTTTGTGATGGAGTGTTAGTTTCATCAAAAGATACATGAACAGACTCTTCTATAGTCTTAGTTGACTTATTACATATTCCAAAAGCCTAACTTATAACAGAGTATCCTAAAAAGATGGCTTCATCAGACTTAGCATCAAATTTATATAGATAATGTTTATTATTGTCATGCACATAACATTTGCAACTAAAAATATGGAAATAGCCAAGGTTTGGAATTCTTCCATTCCATAACTCGTAGGGTGTCTTCTGAAATGCCTTGTGGATGAAGGTGCGATTCTCAACATAGCATGATGTACTCACAGCTTCTACCCAGAACACCTTTGGCAGATTAGCTTCAAGTAGCATTAATCTGGTAGCTTGTATCAGTGTTCGATTCTTTCTTTCAGCTACCCCATTTTGTTGAGGGGTTCGAGGGGCAAAGAAGTTGTGCTGAATCTCATGGTCGTCACAATTTTGCTCAACTTCTCTTCTATCAAACTCAGTACCGTGATCACTTCCTATAGCGATCACATTTAATCCTTTTTCATTCTGAACCTGTCTCAGAAATCTTGCTAGTAGAGCATGTGTCTCTCTTTTTGGTGAGAGAAAGAAAACCCAAGTGTATCGTGAATAGTCATAATTGATGACAAAGATATACTTCTTTTTTCCAAAGCTCAGAGTATCAATCGGACCACACAGATCCATATGAAGAAGCTGTAAAGGCTTAGAGCTAATCTGATCATGCTTACCCTTCAGATAAGACTTAGTCTGCTTGCTTAGCTGGCAAGTCTTACAAACCTTATCCTTCTCATAGGATATTGACGGTAGTCCCTTTACTAGATTTTTAGAAGATAGTCTGACCATATACTTGAAATTCAGGTGTATCAAACGTTTATGCCAGAGCCACTTAGTGTCTTCAGACTGTTTGCTAATAAAGCATGGGTCAATATTCATAGGATAATTGAAGTCGACTACATAGACGTCTTCTACTCTTATATGAGCTTGAAAGCAGTGTCAGACGTTTCTTTCACTAGGCATAGGTTATTGTAAAATTCAGCAGTATGCCCCTTGTCACAGAGTGGTCTAGTTGAGAGAAGATTATGTTGTAACCCTTCAACATATGCCACATTACTGAAGGTGGCAATACCTGTATCAAGGGTGTCGTAACCACAAGTTTTACTAGTACTACTATCGCCAAACATAACTCTTGACCCATTCTTGCTTTTGTAATCAGATAGTAATATTTTGTCACCAGTCATGCGCCTTGAGCATCCACTATCTAGGCACCAGATCTGAGGTTGATGTCCCTGTAAGATAGACATTCATTTCACATATGGTCCCTATTCATCTTGGGTCTAGGAGGTTAGTCAAAAAACCCTTAGGTACCCAGATCCATTTCCTTTTTAGGATTAGATAGGTCCAGCAAGTATTAGCAACTAGACTTATAGCACAGATAACATATAGTAAAACTAACTGGTCTGGCATGCTTTCACCACAAAAAGATTATAAATTAGCTACAGGTCAATTCCGTCGTAAATCCGTCGTAAAAGAGCTTTGTGATCAATTTACGACGGAATTGACCTGTAACTAATTGTCTAGTCGCAAACCTAATTTTGCGACAGTCCTGTCGTAATTTTACGATAGTTCGATCGCAAAATAGTGATAGAAAAATATTCGTCATAAGTTTGGTTTTCTGATACCTTGGAACTGTTTTCTGGCCGTCGCAACTTTGCACATATTTTAGTTTAAACTATATTGTTTACTTTGATATTTGTTGAGATAAAAATAATTCTGCGCAAACACATTAATGATAGACATATTTTCCATTATTACGTCGAAATAAAAACTAAATCATAACATACTCTCAACCGAAAAAAATCGTGTCAATTCAAAATTATCTTTAAACAATCTAGACATGAGATGTATATTAATCAGAATGTATACATATATCATACACAATAATTCTATGCCCAATTATCTAAATAATCTACATATTAGTACATACACCTGGCAAAACAATCCAATCCCTCAACCAACCAAAACCCCATCCAACCCCATCCTACCATCAATCTAGCAAACCAACCCGATATAATTTTCATCCACACTCTCAAATATCCAACCCTCAACCAACCATCAACCGTACATAACAATAATGGAATGGTGTCCATTAACCATCAACCATCAATCATCAACAATCAACCATAAACAACAATCAACTATCAACCTACCATCAACCATACAATCTCGATCCAATAATTAGACAGCACAATAATTAACATTAAATACGATGTAATGATAAAAATACATCAAAAATTGAGACAAATTTAGGGATTTCACTTTTTTGTTTTAGGCAAATGGCGACGGCAACAATCCGGCAGCACGGCAACTAGACGATGATGGGACGGGAGTCGGGGGGAACTCGCCGATGGCTTGCGGCTACTAGAGGCAGCAGTGGAGGTGGGAGGTCAAGAGAGGGGAAATAGGAGGGGAAAATGGAAGAGGGACGGTGGAGAGGGAAGGATGATAGAGGTGGAGATGGAAGGAGGTGGCCGAAGGTGGAGACTGACGGCGGCGAGGCGCAGTTGACGGAGATAGAGGGGTGGCGGCGGCAGAAACAAAGCGGACGAAAGGAAGAAATGAAGGAGAAAGAAAAGAGATAAGGGAAAAAAACCCCGATGTTTGCGACAAAAGCATTTTGTAGTTGCAAATTTGCGACGAAAGTAGTATTTTGTGGCAAATTTGCTGAGAAAGTACTATTTAGTAGTAAATTTACGACGAAAAATTTAATTTCCGTCGTAAATTTTAAGTTTGTGATATCCTCATTTTTCGTCGCAAAATTTACGATAGTACTATCGCAAACAGACCTTTTTTTGGTAGTGTTTGAAGCCTTCGGTTGAGTCTGATCAGGTCTCCCCTCAGATAGGTTTTGACCATCTGGGTGCAGATGGTTTGACATAGTCTGTCTTTACTTGGATAGGCAGACTAGTGCATAATTCAACAGAGTCTTTTTTACAACACTTGCCTATTTGTCTGTGGGGCAGATGGTTTAGTTGTTGCCTTAACGAACACTAAGGATGTAGGTCTCTTCAATTTTACCTTTTTCGATGGATTCAAGTGACCATACCCAATGCCCTTTTTTGAAATTCGATTGGAAGTAATCTGGTCAAAACATTTGGAAGAGTTCCACTTTTTAATAGTGGCAGACAGATCATCTCGTTCTTCTATCAGATTACTTATTTGACACTTTTGGGTTTCTATAATGCCTTTCAACTTGTCTATCTTTGTTTTTAGCAGATTAAGGATACTTTGAGTTTCCTCACTAGACTCAGAACAGTTGTCTCTCTCTGAGAGAAATATCCCATATTCAGCACAGAGTCTGTTATGCATTTTAGAGCAATTAAGGAGCACTTTGTATAGAGCTTTGAACAACTCACTGAAGTTAGACACGGTAACAGAGGGATCAAAGAAGTTATATACCTCACTTATGTCGAATTCCTTCTTAGCCATCAAACAGACTTGTTCATCATCAAATTCTAAATCTGATGACTCGGTCTCACTCCATGTCATGTCTGTTATCATTGCCTTTAACTTCTTCTTCTTATTAGCCTTCTCAGCATTGTTGTCTGATGAGAACTTTTTGTGACCTTTGATAAGAGATCTTTCTGTTGTCCTTAGATTGAGGGCAGTCTGTCATGAAATGACTAGTCTTACCATAATTGAAACAAGCATCCTTGAAATCCTTCTTCTTAGTCACTTGACCCTTGTGCGACTTGTTTCTTTTTCTATTGAATTTCCCCAGGCGCTTTGTAATGAAAGATACCATTTCATCCTCTTCGTCTGAATCATCAGACTCGTCGTCATTTCTGGTCACACGTTGACTTTGAGAAGCCTTAAGTGCTATTATAGGATTCGAGGTAGTCTGAGATCATTTTTGATCTATCTCCAGTTGGTATGTCAACAGATTACCATACAGATCTTTTAGAGTCATCACAGACAGATCCTTTGCCTCTCTAATAATAGTAGGCTTGGAATCCCAGCTATCCGGCAGAGCTCATGATAGGAATGTGCAATCCCTCCAGTTGTATAGAAATAGATGAACAAAACTTAAAGGTATTAGCAATGATGTTATTAGTGTGCTAAGGCTAGGAATTAGTTAGTGATTTACAGTCTAGGTTAGATGGTGGAGAGCAGACGGGCATAAATGGAGAGCATTGTGGGCCATGTAGACTACTACAGAGAATTTCATCAAGGCAGCTAAGACATGCATATACAACAAAAGATCTACAAATGCTTCCGGATCTGGGATCAATCTTGCAGACAAGGGTCAACTTAGCAATGCATAAAGGATTGCATAATATCTGGGTGCAGACAAGGTTGCAGTAGTGACTGGGTGCAGACGAGATCTCAACGGTAATGAGTGCAAACTGAATTACACCAGATTGGAGTGCAGCAGAGATGGTTGCTAAGATTGGGGCAGAGTCTAAGGATTGGTCTAATCAAAGATTTGAGGTATGGAGTGATAGTACGAGGATCAGAATACAGTTGTGTTGTCAACATCAGTGAATGAGTCACATGTGTTGCTAACAGACAGGCTGCCAATATCAGGTCAAGTACAGTCATGGGTTTATTCCCTCAGCCTATAAAAGAAAATCAAAGAGCTCAAGGAACGTTGCTGTTGAACAAAGTATTGAACGTACAAAGTGTGTAAAATCAATATGAATTCAAGGCTGTTCAAGTGAGCTGAATTGAAAAAGAACAGGAAGAAGAAGGTTCACTAGTCTACATTGAAGAACAAAAGCTGCAGTAGAGTCCAGCAAAGAATCTGCAAAGGATTTAGGTTCTTTGCCTTTGATAAGTTAGCTAACTTGTAAAGGGGTTGCCTTATAAGCAAAAAACAAGAAAATAGTGAACTCACCTCTTGGATTGACTACACTGGTCATCAAGGGAAGACTGGACTAAGCTCTCGTTTATCAGTTGATAACGAGTGTCTGAACCAGTATAAATCATGTGTTCTCCACTTACTTTCATTGCTTTGTATTTTTAGAATGTTAGAAATCAATTAAAATAGCAAACAGAGACAAACTCTCTAAGTAAAAGTCTCTGCTGCAGACACCCTTTGTAGTCTGCAAAGATCATCAGTGTACTCAAAACTAATATTCCGTAGAATTATACTGAAAAATTTAATACAGCCTATTCATCCTCCCACCCTCTAGGTTGCACTTGTGCATCTTACAATTGGTATCAGAGCTTGACTTTCCAGACCTAACAGTTTTGGAAAGAAAATGTCATTTTTTTTGATTTATTTCTACAAAGAACTTACTAACAGTTTATTTTGTGAAGAAAACATGGCTCCTCCAAAGCTACCCAAATGCCCCAACAGTAGAGAGCCACCAGGATGCTCATTTGACAATTTCAATCACTGGAAGCTGAAAATGCTTGTGCATCTGGATTCAATAGATAAAAGAATGCATGATATAATTATAGATGGGCCATACATACCAAAGATGCTAGATCCAATTGATGCATTCAAGGAAGTGGACAAATCCAAATCCCTCTGGACAAAAGAGGACTAGGACTTAGTGCTGGTGGATAGAAGGGCAAGAAATCAAATATTCAAAGCACTTGACGAAGATATAGTTGAGATAGTGGTTTATACGACCACTGCAAAGTAGCATGGGATGCTCTACTACGATTGGGTCTCAATGAGATTCGATGAATATTTGACTAGCTTTTATGACAGATTCAATATACTCATCAACAATCTCAAAACTTTAGGGAAAAGTCAACCTGAAGTTCATGAGATCACTTAGTGATGTGTATGAAAACACACAACATTTGTTTACTCTAAATGTTTGTTTTATGCTTCGTGTATTGTCTATTTTATGTTAGCGTCTTTCTATCTTGGAATGTTGGTACTGCTGTGTTTTTTATGTATTTGGCAGATTGGCACGAAATTTGGAACAAAAATAAAGAAGGATAAAGAAAATGATAAGTCATGAGGTCCAACATTCCATGATAAGTCAAGGCTGAAAATTCATGATTTTCATCATTTTATGTGCCTCAAGAGCTAATACAGCAAAGTTTCACATCGATAAGCAAGATTAGCGAATTTTGATGTATTGTATAGGTTTCTAGAAGCTTTGGATGTCGTTTAGTATTTTTCATAGTAGTTTTAGGTGATCAGCACACATATGTCGTGGCCACTACAGGCATGTCACGGGCAGGCACATTGTTGTGGGCGCGACGTCTCCAGGTCGCGGGCGCGACAGTTCATTTCAGCAGAATCCTGATTTTTAATGCGTCACGGGCGTGGCACTTGCTGTGTCGCAGCCGCGACTGTCTCCCAGATGCATATCATTACTTTTTAGCAGTCGGATCAACCTGGTCTCGACCTTTGCTTTTAAATACTTGCTCTAGGGTTCTTCTAATCCTCATATAGAGCACAGAGACGGCAGGGGAGATCAGAGGAGTTGGAGACGTGAAGAGGAGAGGTTTTGGAGATTTTTTTTTATCAACATTTCAAGGGGAATAGATCAACAATTCGTTGTATAGCATAGAGCAACTGTTTGGAACAGGACATGTACTTTAAAACCTTCGTTCTCAGTTACTTATTCTCTACAGAATGTCTGTTTTCAATGCTATGATTCATTCCATGCTTTGTTTGACACATATGCGTGAGTAGATCATAAGTAGGGATGCATTGTTGAACTTTTGATGACCTTAGATCATGAGATGATGTGTATATGAATAAAATCAGAGATGTTAATGATGAATATGTTGCATGAAACCTGCTAGAACTATTGCATAACATATGTTTATTAGATTCATCACCTAATATATATAGTTTAGAGCTATAAATCTCGCTATGTGATTTATTTAGTAGCAAGTTGATATAATATGATTCAAGCTAATTGTCATATATAATCAATGGTTTTGTATGCATGTGACATGATCAGTATAAGCTAATTGCTATTCATGTTATGACTGGTTTTTCCATGTTTTAAATCAACTCTTGTGATTAAACTGTGTTTGAGCTAATTGAAATGGTTTTAATTTATTGAGTTAGTTTAACTATCTGACCTAATTGGAAGTTAGATGCTAAGGAACGTAGTGAGTTAAGCCAAAATTCATTACAGCCATTCCATATTAAATATTACACCTAAAGTCAGAAACATCCATGATTGATCTAAGTGACTCAAACGAATTCAACCATCGTCCCTACATTTCTCCCAACTTAAGGAAACTTCTCTATATCTCAGCTCTATCTTAGCTTTTGTTCAATCTAGTTAGTTTAGTTTTAAATTATTCCTTTTAAACAGTTTAATCACCCCCCAAAATTTTATCTTTAACCTTACCCCTTCCTTAGGATAGAGATTATTTTAAGTTGAGTTAAGGTCGACATTCGCTGTTCCCTGTGGGATCGACCCTTGCTTCCATATCTACATTAGTATTTATAGCGGGGTAAAAACAAATTTGCACGTTTTGCAACGAACGTGAAAGTCGCCATAATTACACCCTAGGCTTGCTTCGCATTAAATTTTTAGCGACGTTGCTGGGGATTCGGTAATGAGTGTCAGTACAACCAAACTTGACTTGATAGTTTTTTATTCCAGGTTAGAAAAAATTATTTTAAGACTTAATTTTTTTTAAAATAAACAAAAAAAAGAAATCAAAACAAGTTTATATGAATTTTTATGAACTTAAGAAGTGGTAGGGTAACTGGATCTGAAGTTAGGAAATTAGTCTCTAATTTTGAATCTTCTCAGATAAGAAGCTCTACTCACTTTTTCAGGTTCTACACCTTCAACTTCTTCTCATCACAGTCATACAGAAAGTAGTTTCACTCCTATAATTTTTGAAAATCTTGGAATGGCAGAAACCAATCAACATGATGCAAATAATACTGCACAAAATTTAAATCAAACTCTTCGAGAGTTATCTGCTCCCACGATAGAGGAAGAGCCTCTTTGCATAAATTTTCCAAATCTGAATGTGCCATTCAAACTAAATTCGGGCCTTCTAACAAACTCCCTGTATTTAACGGTCTAGCTGGTGAAGATCCGCATAGACACTTGAAGGAGTTGCATGTAATTTGCAAGTCGACCAAACCTGAAGGTATAACGGTTGACATAATGAAATTGTTCGTATTTCCTTTCGCTTTACAAGGTTAAGCAAAAAACTGACTGTATGAACAACCTTCATTATCAATCAATACTTGGGCAGAAATACAGTTAGCTTTTCTCGATAAATATTTTCCACCAAGCCGAACAACGAATCTCCGGAAAGAAATTTTCGGGACTAGACAAAAGGTGGGGGAAAACCTTCACGAATATTAGGAGCGTTTCAAACGCTTATGTGCAAGTTATCCGCACCATTCAATAGCACAAAAACTCCTAATTCTGCATTTCTATGAAGGGCTGCTATCCGAAGAACGTCACCAAATAAATGCTTCAAGTGACGGTGCCTTAACGAACAAAACTCCTGCTGAAGCAAGGAGACTGATAGAAATTTCTGCCCAAAGTTCTCAAGATTTCAGCCCAAAGGCTGATGCTGATAGAGAGGCAGCTGGTAGCTCGTCAACAGATAAAAAGATTGTTGCACTTACTGATTTGGTTGCTAAACTAGTAACCAAGACTACTCAATTACAGCTTCAACAAATGAAGGCGTTTGAATTCTGCCAAAGTATAACAAATAAAACGGATGCTTGTCCTTCCTTACAAGAAGATGTAAACGCTGTTAATTTTCAAGGACGACAAAGAACAGCATCGTGGAACAATATGTCTGACCTATCTTAGAGGAACCATCCAAACTTTAGATGGGGAGCACAAAAATAACACCCAGAATGTTTCCCAACAACAAAGATTCCCTCCAGGATTTGGTCAGGGACTGGGACAGCAGCAGCAGCAACAACAACACTTTAATGCAAATAACAATAATCCAGGATCATCAAGTGGAATGTCACTTGAAGATATGGTTAAGCAAATGGCTATAACGCAAATGGCTATAACGCAAATGCAAATGCAAAAGGATGCTAAGGAGACAAAGACTGATATTCAAAGCATCCAAAGTCAAATGAGCCAATTAGCTTCTGATATGAGCCAGTTAAAGGCTCAGATGAACAGCAAACTCCCTTCTCAGCATATAAATCCTAGAGAAACTGTAAATGCAATAACTCTGAGAAGTGGGAAAGAGTTAACAGGAATTTATGAAAATCCTTATGAAATTGAAATTGAAGTTGAACTGAAAGTTCATAAAAATAAAGAGGAGGGGGTAACTGAAATTCTTCAAACCCCTAAACAACAAGAAGGAACGTCGAAGTCTATATCAAGGACTATTTCAACTGCTTCTTTTCCTAACCATTTGACTAAGGATAAGAAAGTAGAAGCAGAAAAGGACATATTTGAACTTTTTAAGAAAGTCGAAGTAAACATTCCCTTGTTGGAAGCAATCAAACAAGTTCCAAGATATGCTAAATGTTTAAAGGAACTTTGCACCAACAAATGAAAATTACAGGGTCATAAACGAGTCATGGTAAGCGAAAATGTTTCAACTGTTTTACAGAAGCTCAAGCTTTCTAATAAGAAGTGGAGACCATGGACAATGGTCAAGCAAACTGATGTCTGGAAGATTGGAAAGCAGCCATTAGGCTTCTCAAAGAATCCAGCAGTAGTGTAGACTATAGCAAAGGTTGCAAACCAGCCTGACAAGAGGAAACCTGAAAAGGCCAAAGGGAAGCTGATCAAGAAGGCACCAGAAGATAAACCGAAGCATACAAGGGTAACAAGGAGGAAACTTGTCCTGTAGACCTCAGAAGATGAAACAATATCGGAGCTCCGTACTGCACAACCTATAGAAATGGGGTCAGAAGCGTTGTCTGCACCAACAGAAGAGAAAACTAAAGCTAATTCTCAAGAACCTACAACCGTAGCAGCAATTGAGGGTTCATCCTAAAAAAGTATACCACCAAAGGAGCTAGAAATTGCTGTGCTCCAAGATGCAAATATCGCTTTGAAGTATCTGAAGGATGGTGCTGATGAAAACCTTCAGAAGCTTATTCTGGAAGCTCAGGAAAGATTATCAGAAAATCAGAGAAGGACCAAGGGCGTAGCTCAGGCAAGAGCTAGGTGCACAAGGATACACAAGAAAGGAGATTGAAGCCATTGAAGGTGAACTTAGAGGGATGCAGACTGAGAAACCACTGAGTATATCTACTGCAGCCTCATTGACAATAAGGACTACTACAGTAGAGGCATTTACAACAGCAATCATTCATGTCCCTATTGCGGGAATGGAATTAGCTGTGGTTGAAGTTGAACAGCCCTCAACTGCATCAGAGGCATGGGCCACAACAACAACTACAACAACACAATCTCCTGAAAAGACGAAAATTCTGAAGGCACTGCAGACTGTCCAAGTTATTCAAGAGAAGGCTCTGGAACATAGGGCCAAAACTGACGAAATACTTGACAAACCTCAAAAGGAGGCGATGATCCAACGATTCATCAAAGAGCACAAACTTCCAATCAAAAGGAAGTCCAAGGTTGCAAGGCCAAAGCTCATTCCCTCAGGACCAAAAACAAGGTACAGGATCAAGTTAGACGGTTCAAGGACAAAAATAGCCATAATTGATGGCATAACAGAAACAGAAATTGAGCATGTAAGGACCTGAAAAATTCCGTAAAATATAGTTTGGTTTCACGACAATTAAAGTTAATAGTAAATTATCGTAAGTTATAATTTATTTTGCAGGGTTAAAAGGCTTGTTTGACTATATAATAGGGAAAGAATGCAAAATATGGATGAAATACAACCTTAATATGAAAAAACGAGGAAATACGATATTAATATGAAAATACCATATTTATACAGAAATGATCAAAACCTAATTTTGGCACTCATTTTCCTTTATGTCAATTTCTACTCCACCTAAATCAAATTAATTATCCACTAATATCCACTAAATACCCGCCAAATATCCACTAATATTCCACTTAAACTATTTTAATTGATTTAGTTTCCTCTAAATACAAGCTCTCTTCTCCTTGAAAATTCCTTACAAACACAAAACAAAACACTTCTTATATTAGAGTTAAGCAAGAGAAGAGAAGAAGGAGAAGTTTAAGAAGAAGAGGAGAAGGTAGATGATAAGGCGAGTAAGACGTGGAACCTTTAGCATAAGGTAGTCATCTTGATTAGAAATTTTGTGGAATATTATATACTCTTTGATAAACCCTGATATTAATATATGTTGAATCCTTGTATGTCTAGTTTATAAAAAAGTTAATAAATCATGATTCGGAGTTGATAATCTCAAGTTATAAATCAAAACGTGTGGATATATCAATATGTAAAAAACTGATTATCGAGATGACTTTATGACTTGATATGAAATTATATAGTAAGACTTATGAGACAAGCCTTAAATCACTGGAAAGGTATGGAAGTCTAGTTTGTAGAACAGTTTATAAATAATTATTTTCAGTTATATATAGAGAGTTATGAGCAAATTAGTGAAGTAAGATGAACTACCAAAAATATAAACATGAAATAATTAACTGCCATTATTGGTAAGGTTTTATGATGGAAACATTAATTCATTGAAAATATTATGAAATCTAGTTTATGTAAAATTTTATGGAATATTTTTGAAATTGTATATAAGACTTTATAGATTTAAATACGTAAAAAGTTCAAGTTGGATAAAATCTAGGATACTCGTTCTAGAGGCCGGGAAGCTCACTTCAAAGGCTGGAACGCCTTTTTCAGAGGTCGGGATACTCGTTCCAGAGGTCGGGATGTACGTCCCAAAGGTCGGGATGCCGTCTTAGAACCTTATGGACCAAGAATAATCGTTTTGTCCCCAAAACAACTCCAAATATTCACAAATACCTCTAACGATATTCAATATATAAAATCATCATCATGGACAATCAAAATAAGTATCAAAGACTTTTACAAAACTCAGCATCACCTCATACTATTAATATGATGGTTTTTCATGAAGTACGAACAAACATTCATAAGCAAATATATTAATATATAAATCCTATCATGTTATAGGACCTGGAGACGCCGTTCGTTGAGACATAAAGAACAAGCTGAGCATGTGTGTTAGGAAATTGCAATAAGAAGGTAATATTTACATTTATCGTGTGTGGCGATGCATATTATTATACCGTGAGTATAATTGTGAATGTCGGATTGATATGATAAGTTCCAGAGTGCTGGAACGAAGGACCTAAGTGGTCATTTCGTTTTTTTTTTCTTATCTCTCTCTCTCTCTCGCATAATCCCTGGTAAGGGGATCGAGATGTTATTGAGCTCGTATGGCTCACGGTTACTATTTTTCTGTGTTTTTCTCTTCTCTGTGTTTTCAGGAGCTAGAGACGACGGGCAGGTGTGATATAGGTTATGGTACTAATGTGCATCTGCTGTATTATGGTTTATGAACTAAGTAAAATATGTAATAAATGAGAAGTTTCCGCTGTATTTGATAATATTTTTCGTTATGTCTAAGTGGATTTTATTTATTTCTGTACCTAAATCGGTTAAGTAATTTATGCCTAGCTGGGATGTTGGGACTCAACGACAGTGACGTCATTTGCATTACTATGTGTTAATATGTTATGAAAAATTGGGGTGTTACAGCGCATTGAGCAATAGCATACTATCTTCTTCTAGTAGTTCCCTTAGTGGAAGTATCAACCTTCATCACCACCACCCATATGATTCATACATACTAGTCCATAGCTTATCATGTTCATGCACTTAGGGACTACGTATTATTTAGGTTTGGGGGTGTTTTATGTCTATCTTTGTTATCATTTCTATTTCTACTTATTGAGTCAGTTTTAGTACTTTACTATGTGTTTTCAATTTGTCATTTTCCCTTTCCAGAGTTTGATTCGTTGTATTAAAACTCTTTTCATTAATTTTATTTAGTTACGTATTTGTTTAATATGATTTTAGTTGGGTTTTCGTTCTCATAATAATATGAAATCAAGGTAATTAGTTTTTACTTCATAAAATTAATCCAATAATTTAAAAAAACGAAAAATTTTAATAACTACAGATTAATTGATTTTTCAATTAAAAATAATGAAAATTACCTGGAAGTATGCTTTTTTCCTTCAAATTACCGATGAGTGGAACCCATCTCCTTTTTTTGTTTTACGGATTGGCTCATTTTTTGAAAAACAAATCATTTTTTGTCTGATTTGCCCTTGATCGAATGCAGTTTCTTAAATTTGTGCCTCAATCACATCATTTCTTCCTATATTGCGCATCCATCTCTAACTTTGTTTCTTTTCCATCAGTTACAAATCCCAATTTATCTCACACTATTTTCCCCAAATCCCCAAATCAGAACCCTAGTGGTTCAATCCCCAAATCTAGTCCTCCCTCTCAACCCATCTCATCACCACCACTGTCGCCAACGAAGAAAGGAAATCGGCCGCTAGCAGCTGGGACGCCACCATCGAGGTCAGACGAGGTCGGGGAAAGGACAAGGAGGGTCGGAGAAGGTGTGGGTGTATGCGAGGTGAATTGTCACCAAGCGTGGGTCATTGTCGACGGACGTGGATGCTCGAATTCAATCGGCTTTGGCATTTTCTGATGTCGGGGAAGGTTGACAAGAGTCGGGGCATGTCAGATCCGGGTTTGGGTCAAGTAATTTGAGGCGTTTTGGCTTCCAGAGCGATTGCCGTGAACTGGCTCATCGTTGACGAGGGAGGGGCTCTTTGATGAGTGTGAAAATATGTATTATTTTCTTAGTCAAAAGCGGATTTTTGTGTTAGTTTTAATGTCATTTCATATTATTTGGGACCCTTTTGTTATTTACAACATTGATACTTCAGAATCTCTTGTTTTCATTGCAACAGTGAAGAATTAGAAGTGTTTTCTGAGGATGAGCTGATTGTGAGAAGTTTGAAGCTGTTTTCTGAAGTTCCCTGTTGATCTCTAAGTTTGTGAAACGTGTTTGTATTTTATTGGGAGATAAAAATCAAAGTTTGCATGTTCGGTAACAGGCACGGGCCGTGCACACAAGGCACTGGCCGTGCACAATGAGTTTCCCAAGTTCCCTGAGCACAGGCTAGTAACACCACGCACGAACCTTGCACGCGAGGCACGAGTTGTACCAAGGAAACACGGATCGTGCACCTTATGAAATCTGGTAGTCATTTTTTTCTATTTTTAGGGAACATTTTGTTTTTCCTATAAATATGTACGTCTAAAATCAGAAGGGGGAGTTTGAAAAATAGAAGATTTCGTCAGTTTTACAAAGGGTTTCCAGAGAGTTTGAGACGTCGCTCTAATCTGAGATGACGGTCTTTACCGATCTCCACAAGATTGAAGCTATGTAATTCCATTCGTTGAAGAGATCATTGCCCTTCCTCTGTTTAAACCAATTTTCATTGGTCTAGGGTTTTGTATCTCTTAATTTTTCTTGTTGTAATTTAAGATGGCTTTCATGCGTTTAGCATGAATTGTTTATTTTGTATTGTGACGACGATAGCATAAATCTAAGTATGGCTTAGTGGTTATCATGCATTTTTATGAGACGAAATCTCTGTTTTTAATAGTTACATGTTCATTGTTTATGGTATCATTTCATGTGTTGAATTTATCGATAATTACTTGTCTATTATGTTTGGATTGACCACCTAATTATGCTAGGGAAGTATGTATGCAGTCAAGGCATTCTCTTTTGGTTGATGTTAGTAACAATTTGATAGGTTTATGGCATTCTCTTTTGGTTAACCTATGATCACATGTAAATGAGCACAATTTGGAGCTAATCTGTGTTAGGTCATTATTGCGAGGTGTTCGAGAAATAGTCATAATGTGACATGTTTAGTTTGTGTTACATTCTCTTTTAGACAGAGTAAATGTGTTAGTTTGGTTGTGTTATGCTTTGTGGTAACCAATAGTTATATCAGCAACTCTCTTTTTATCGAACCTAATTATAAACACCTATCATAATAGAACATGAAATGAAAATCTTTAGTCCATGTTTAAAATTCATGACGAGTGAAAATCACAAAGGCCATATGCTTTATCAAACTTGATTAAATCTCAAGAAAAATTCCCAATTGGTTTAAACTTATTTTCTTTCAATGTTTTCTTTAGTTCTTCATCTTATCA
>JAOVYX010002564.1:0-11680 GCA_035668315.1 Drosera spatulata
AAAGTGAGGTTTGGTGGGGATAAGGTGTGGAGAAGTCACTGTTCACATATACCCACAAAAATATATTGAGGGTTTAAAAGGTTTGTTTTAGATATTATTATCTCTATCCCTTATTGTGAGATTCTCAATATTTTGAGTGTATTCCTTTTGTATGTCTTCTTTTGGTCAGTGGATTTTTCGTCGTCGGCGACCGTCCGTGGTTTTTCCCGTAAGGGTTTCCACGTAAAATCTTTGTCTCATTTATTTTTGTGCACTCGTTATTGTTTGTGTTTGTTATTAACCGACCCGTTTCGTAACAATATTTACTCGCGAGCAAGTGAAGAACAAGATTGTCGAGTTGGTTTACTACAGAACTGAAGATCAAATAGCAGATATATTCACGAAGCCGTTGAGGACCGATAGTCTTCAGAAGCTTACCAGAATGATCAAAATGCATAGTCGGGTTTGAGGGGGAGTGTTAGAAAGCAAGCCCACCTCTATAAGAAATCAATGACGGTACCCATTAGTGAAGGAAAGGAGGCTGCTTGCTTATGAGGTTAAGAAAACAAGTTAGGGATGACAGTGAAAGTCTCATGACAAATCCATTCAAATTTTGATGCCTTGCATTTTATTGTATGACAAATCCAACAACATTTCGGCCCCCAACATTATTTCTCTCTCTAATGCTGCTCTCTCTCATCTCTCTATATGATTGTAATTCCATTTTCACTACCCATAAGATACTCCTAATGCCCTCTAAGGCCTGCCTTTATACCATCATCAGTTCTCAAATGACAATTAAGTGTATTATGGATTTGAGGATGCAACAATAGATACCAATACATTGGTCTCTCCTCACTCGTGATGGCGATATCGAGTTAATCAATATACTCCCTCCGTCCCATATTAAGTGTAACAAATTGACTTGTACGAGAATTTATATACGTGTAGAATTTTATGTAAAGATTTTTTATCCTCGAAGGTTTGTGAGAGGAAAAGAAAATAGGAGGAGAAATGATAATGAGATGAGTTGATTTTATATAAAATAAAAAGTATGAATGTTTTGATATATTTAATGCAAAAAATTTCTAAATAAGGAAAGTTATAATTTTTATAAAATATCCAAGAAGAAAAGTGTTAACACATTTTATGGACTGAGTATATGCCAGAAGTGAGCTTTGGTTCTCCTGCAGCTTAGCTGAATCTACATTCCTTTCTTTTGTTTCTTATTATTATAAAAGTGATAAGAATGTGCAATCCCTCTATTTATATAAAAATTGATAAACAAAACTTAGAAGTATTAATCATGATGTTGGCAGTGTGCTCAGGCTGAAAATTAGTTAGGTATCTATAATCTAGGTCAGATGTTGGAGAGCAGACGACCACAAATGAAGAGCATTGTAGGCCACCAGATGCAGACTACTACAGAGAATTTCGGCAAGACAGCTAAGACATGCATGAACAATAAAAAACCTGCAAATGCTTCAGGATCCGGGATCAATCTTGCAAACAAGGGCCAACATAGCAATGCATAAAGGAATGCATCAGATCTGGGTGTAGACAAGGTTACAGTAGTGATTGGGTTCAGACGAGGTCTCAACGGTACTGAGTACAGACTGAGTGATAGCAGACTGGAATGCAGCAGAGATGGTTGCTATGGTTGGGGAAGAAGTTTGAGGATTAAGCAAATCGAAGGTTTGAGGTTCAGAGTGACAATACGAGGATCAGAAAAAGATGAGCTGTCAACATCAGTGAAAGAGTCACATGTGACAACCTGTCACCATCAGGTAAAGTACAGTCACGGGTTCATTCCCTCAGCCTATAAAAGGGGATCAAAGAGCTCAAACAACAATGTTGTTGAATGAAGAACTGAACGTACAAAGTGTGCAAAATCATTCTGAATTCAAAGCTATTCAAGTGAGATGAATTAAAGAAGAACAGGAAGAAGAGGATTCACTAGTCTGCACAGAAGAACGGAAGCTGCAGCAGAGTCCAGCAAAGGATCGGTGCAAAGGTCTAGGTTCTTCGCCTTTGACAAGTTAGATAGCTTGAAAAGGGGTTGTCTTGTAAGCCAGAAACAAGAAAATAGTGAACTCACGTCTTGAATTGACTAATCTGGTCATCAAGGAAAAACTAGACTAAGCTCTCGGTTATCAGTTGATAACGAGTGTCTGAACCAGTGTAAATCCTGTGTTCTTTACATGTTTTTCATTGCTTTGCATTTTTAGAACTGTTAGAAATCAATCACAATAGCAAACAGAGACAAACTTTCAAAGTATAAGTCTCTTGATAGCCTGCAAAGGTCATCAGTGTTTTAAAATCAGCTATTCCGCTGTATTACACTGAAAATTTTAAAATAACCTATTCACCCCCCCCCCCCTCTAGGTTGTACCTGTGGATCTTACAAAAAGGATCAAAGAATGTGGTGTTTCTTCGTTTAAATTCTTCGGGAACCCTTGTCAATCGCACCAGACTTGTCTGAGGTCTATGGTTGCAAGTCTTTGCTGTTGTTATCTTCACTTGCATCTTTTGTTTCTCATTATAAAAGGATCAAAGAATGTGGTGTTTATTCATTTAACTTCTCCAAGCGAACTCAACCCTTGTCGATCCCATCAGAGTTGTTTGATGTCTATGGTTGCAAGTCTTTGCAAGTGTTGTTATCTTCACTTTAGAAAAATAGGGCATAATGAGTATTGGTTGGATGTTACCATATGCTATAGTACCACTGGTGGATAGAATGTCGCATATGGAACAAATTACACTGATATCCAATGGTTGATGTGAATCAAAGTTCTTTAACATTCATGATCATCGTATCCCTCCCATAGAAAAGTCTAATCTTTTACCAGATCAGTAAAAAGGGACATATTTTGTATTAGATGATAGCAAAACATACATTAATCCAAAATGCTATCAACCCATCGATATCAATCCACGTGACTTCGAGTCGTTCAACATCAACTCACATGAAAACTAGTCGTTCATAGACATATCGGTCCAATATCTCCAATGTGCAATAACACAAATCAGAGTAGCATGCGCGATAAAACTGATCACAATAGCGTTCTATGTTGTTGTGGGATAGACCGACATGTCCCTCTTGTACAAATATAAACAAATACAATATGAAATCTGAAATACTAAAGCCAGCACTCAACCCACACTGACCTAATCAAGTGCTCAATAAAACCCATCCAAACTATTAAGATATCTATTAATAGGTTTTCTACCATCAGTTCACACTTTTGATAGAGTTGCTTCCACGATATGTTATGTAACGCCCCTGGATTTCCGTACCAGATGACACGTGGGCGTTATGTCATCATGGATCCGATCCGTGACAAGGTCGAATAAAGCGAATGGATTTAGGGGTATAGATGTCTAGAAAACTATAAAAAGTAACCACAATCATAGCTTATAACTTCAAATACCTGTTTAGTTACAATATTAAAGCGAAAGCAATGCAGATCGTTTATTACATTAAATAACACAGACGTCTCATCAACTATAATATCCAAAGCATGTGATATCATCTATATGCATGCAAACTCACACTAAGAGCCTTCAGATACTGTTAGGACATACCTGTAATTGAAAAACATAACCGTGAGCTAAAGAAACTTAGCAACAGATGCATAAATCCCAATTACAGGAACTTCCGCTATCGGTTATGTCGACCGTATAAAATCCCTAAAATATTTTTATATATATAGGAAAATATGAGCGCCACATCACACAGCATCGTTTCTCATTGCTTTATATCGCTTTTAAGAGTCATTCCTTTCTTTTGCATTAATTTAGGGTTCATGACTCGACTCAAAAGTAGCGACACCTCCAAGGATATGATCGACTCGGAGTACAGAGATAAGATGTCAATCGTCATCCGGGTTACCCAATAGATTTTGTATATTCGCACGTGCTTACTCTGTGTGTTGCCTTGCATCTCTTGTGCGCATTCAATGTGGTACCGTTTGCCTGCATTGAGATAATTTGAGCCTCCCTGCAGAGAGTAACCCGTGGCCCCGCCACAACGGCGTAGAAGTCGCTGCATGCATGCAAAGAGAATGGGGAATGCCCATCGCTCCCAAACTACTTCTCACCCGTGACGTTGACTCAGAGGATAATACAGGAGTGCAATGACTCAAACTCAAGCAACCAAGGCTATTCAAAGAAACAGATGATCGCAATGGATCGAAGAAGGGACATCATGTTCGACCTTCTTAATAATTTCAGGGAAACGACCAACGATCCAATGGATCCACAAGGGATGTCAATGCCGTCCTTATCAGTTCAAGGAGGCGATATTTCTTATTCGTGTGCTTTTCATTAGTTTACATGAATAGTGTAACTATGTTCCACATCCACCGTTCCCTTTTTATTAGTCGTTTAATGGTCGTTTTTATTTATTTTCCGTGAGGGTATATACATTATAAGGGTGCATTCTAGTTCATTTCGACCCCAAATACCCCACCAAATGTCAAACGTGATCGTATATACACGTTTGATGTTATATTTCCATGCGTATGGGTTATATATCTCAAATACGTATTCAAGTTTAGGGTTCGCTGTACGAAAATGATATTTCCCTGGGCAGAAGGCCGTTGCGGCCGTGACTGGCGCTTTCGCGGGCGCGACACAGGCCCGTCGCGGGCGCGAACCCCCCGTCGCGGGCGCGACGGTACTGTACAGCCAAAATCTCATTTTTGTCCCTGTCGCGGGCGCGACCCAGGATGTCGCGGCTGCGACTGTTCATCAGCCAAGAACGTTTAGAACTCACGTCCGATGTCCATGGATCCCTCATTTATCATCAAAACGTATCCAAACCATCGCATACACATCAAACACAACACATACACTTCCCACACATGCACGAACGTGCTTAAATCGTGTGAACGAATAAAAGAGGCATCTCGCACGTGTGAGGTTACCTCGAACGCGTTTGATTTCCTTTAGCACATGATCACACTGATGGATCCGTTGATGTCCCCTGGCCGAGCTGCTGGCGCTGACTCTCCTTTCGGCTGCCACCGTCATTGTCCTTGCGACGTCGTGGTGATGGTGCGATGATAACGGAGGTGGATTGATGATGAGACGATGATGATGAGCGGTGTGTGATCGTGATGATGGTGGCGGCTGCCGGCTTCTGTTGGTGGCTAGAAACGGTAGAGATGATGATGAGGAAGTGGCAGTGATGAGAGTGGGAGTGGTGGTGGGAGGCAAATGGTGGTGGGAGTGGGAGAGGTGGAATGGAAAAGTAAGTGGGAGAGTGGGAAATTAGGTGCGTGGGAACATATCCCGTGCCGTCCCATGATACGTCTCGTTGAGCCCATTGTTTATCTAAATTTCGTAATATTAATTCATCAATAATTTATTTGCATCGATAGATTTATCCCATATACGATAATATGACCTCCCGAGTCATAATCCATTATTCATGGGATTAAATCAATGATCCTATCATGCAACGTTTATAACGTTATAACGTTATTCGTTCGTAATATTTATCATCGCAACGATCATTTAATTATTCCAAATATTCTATCGTCATATTTGATTTAACAATTAAATGTTTTCTTAGAATTAAAATATATAACCTTTAAGCACGATTTATTTTAAAATCGTAACGTTAAATATTCATTTTAAAACTCCCAAAATTTTCGGGTATTACATGTTATCAGAACAAGTCGTAACATGAGGTCACGAGTTCAATGTCTGCCTTCCCCATTTATAGGAGTAGCCCATATTCTATAGAGGTGAGCGTATTGATTTTCAAAACTTTACTGTGGATCGGTAGAGTTTTCTCAACATGTGTTAAGATATACGTTAGTGAGCACGTGTTACTCTGCAACGTTATACGAATATCGAATTTGCTGTGGTTGGTTTGATCCATGCCAGGCATCTCATCATCGACCGATATTCGGAGCAACTTTAGCTTATGAAGCACGAAAAATAACAGCCCCGTTGTCACACTAACCCATCCGATGATCGATACAATTGGATAAACTAGGCCTTTACGGCAGGTTTTCCCATGTTCATGCGAGGTGAGCTGGCGATATAGCTCGTCTTTACCTCTACATAAGTACTGGGCATCCCTTGTATCAGGGCTCGTACAAGGTTAGGTTGGGGAACAACAACAAATCTTTCAATTCCTATTTTATGGTTCTTCCACTCCTGATTATTAGCCAACAACTATGCCCTATCTCTTTCATTACCAATGAAATTCGAAAAGTGGATATAGCTTGTTGCTGAAGCTGAAGTAGGTAAGTCAGAGCCACAGGAACTAGTCCTTACTTTCCTCGTTGCAACTAGTTCAAGTGACGACAGATAGTTAGTGAAGTTTTCTTGCTTACTGTATCGAATCCTGTAATCTAGTTTCATTAACCGATGCAACTTCAAATGACAACTATCGGGAGGTTATATTGGCAGACCACTTGTACTAGGGTTATTACCTGCACGGATCTTCTTTCCTAGTTCCTTGTAGCCAATCCGCGCAAATCTATAAGCTGTAGGGGAAGAATGGTCTTTTGTTGCAAAACCTTCTCAAAGAATCATCATCTTCGTTAGATGTCCCCATTAGAAATGGCTCTAGAAGGCCTATCTATGGAGAAAGAAAAGACAGATGCCATACATCCATAACCTCCGACTCTGGAACCTCTTCCAACCACACTTTCTAAGCTACTTTATTTTTTGGCTAATTGAGCTAGCTCGTGACCACTTTGTTTACACCCCTCCTAGAATGCTGACAGTGAAGACTCTTATGCTGCTAAACAAATAATGTGTTCAATGATCAGGCCAAAAGATTCATGTTTCTGAGTGGAGTGGTATGTATTTCCATGGTGCTTTCAGACTAATTGGTTTAATGTTACATCAATTTGAACTAACTTGATCTGTTCAATTACGACCTTATAATGCAACTGTATTTTTTGGTCCAATTGCTGTTTTTCTTTATGTATTTCTTATTTATTCACTAGGTCAATCTGATTGGTTCTTTGCACCTAGTTTTGGTGTAGCAGCTATATTTTGCTTTATCTTTTTTTTTCAAGGGTTTCATAATTGGACGTTGTACCCATTTCATATGATGGGGGTTGCCGGTGTATTGGGCGTCGCCTTGCTATGCGCTATTCATGGTGCGACAGTAGAAAGGACTTTATTTGAAGATGGTGCAAATATATTCCGGGCTTTTAACCCAACACAAGCTGAAGAAACTTATTCCATGGTTACTGTTAATCGCTTTTGGTCCTAAATATTTCGGGTTGCTTTTTCAAATAAACATTGGTTATATTTCTTTATGTTATTTATCCCCGTAGCCGGTTTATGGATGAGTGCTCCTGGAGTAGTCGGTCTATTTTTGAACTTACGTGCTTATGACTTCGTTTCATAAGAAATCCGTGTAGCGAAAGATCCTGAATTTGAGACTTTCTACACTAAAAATTTTCTTTTAAATGAAGGAATTCGTGCTTGGATGGCGACTTAAGATCAGCTTCCTGAAGACCTCATGTTCCTAGAGGAGGTTCTACTACATGGAAACGCTCTTTAATGGAACTTTAGCTTTAGCCAATCGTGACCAAGAAACCACTGGTGTTGCTTGGTGGGGCAGAAATACCCGACTTATCAATTTATCCGGTAAACTAATCGGAACTCATGTATCCCACATGCTGGATTAATCATATTTTGGATCGGAGCCATGAACTTATTTGAAGTGGATCATTTTATACCAGAAAAGCCGATGTATGAACAAGGATTAATTTGACTTTCCCACCTACCTACTCTCAGTTGGGGGATAGGCCCTGGTGGCGAGGTTATAGATACCTTTTTTCTATTTTGTATTTGGAATACTTCACTTAATTTCCTCAATAATTTTGGGTTTTAACAGTATTTATCATGCACTTCTCGGACCTGAGACTCTTGAATAATCTTTTCCATTCTTCCGTTACATATAGAAATATAGAAAGAAAATGACCATAATTTTGGATATTCACCAAATCTTGTTAGGTCTAGGTTTTTTTCTTTTAGTATTCAAGGCCCTCTTTTGGGGGCCTATATGAGACTTGTGCTCCAGGTGGGAGAGATGTAAAAAAAAAATTACCAATTGGATCCTTAATCCAAATATTCTATTTACCTTTTCACTAAAATCTCCGTTTGGAGGAGATATTGTTAATGTGGACGATTTGGAAGATATAATTGGAAGACATATATGGTTAGGTTCCTTTTGTATGCTTGGTGGAATCTGGCATATTTTAACCAAACCTTTTGCATGGGCTTGTCGCGCACTTACATGGTCTGGAGAACCTTTCCTGTCTTATAATTTAGCCGCTTTATCTGTATTTGGTTTCTTTGCTTCTTACTTTGTCTAGTTTAATAATACCGCTTATCCTAGTGAGTTTTATGGGCCCATTCGACCAGAAGGTTCCCAAGCTCAAGTATTTACTTTTCTAATTTGAGGCCAACGTCTTGGAGTTAATGTGGGATCAGTTTAAGGACCTATTGGTTTAGGTAAGTATTTAATGCGTTCACCAATCAGAGAAGTCATTTTTGAAGGAGAAACTATGCATTTTTGGGATCTACATGCTCCAGGTTAGAACCTCAACGCGGTCTAAATGGTTTAGATTTAAGTCGCCTGAAAAAAGACATATAGCCTTGGCAAGAACGTTGTTCTACAGAATATATGAATCATGCTCCTTTAGGTTCTTTAAATTTTGTGGGTGGTCTACCGAGATCAATGTAGTCAATTATGTCTCTCCGAGAAGTTGGTTAGCTACTTCTCATTGAAGAATACCAGTGACTTCGTTGCCTTCCTTGTGCTTCCCAGTCCCGGGTTGGTCACTGATATCACCTATCGTCGCTGGTTCAGTGGGTTATCGATTAGTCAATTTCAGTAGCCAGAGGCACAACAGTAAGGATCTACCTATGATGAGAACCGCAGTCAGGGGAGCTGTCATAGCCACAGTCAGAGGACAAAGGTAGCCAGGTCTTGGAGCCTTAGTGGAATCCTAATATTGCTTGCCAGGTCTAGGAGCCTTAGTGGAATCCTACTATTGGAAAGCAAGCTAGCGTAAGAAGCACTTGTCATAGACAAGCTCCAAGCAGGGGTAGTCGAAGCAGTCCCCAGGTTGGCCGATATCAGCTAGTAGGCTATTTGGCACTAGCGCTTATTGTTCTACTTACGGTGAAGCTGGAGCCAGACAAGCACCTTACAAATATGTGCCCAGGGGTGTTTATGTACATAAAGACTTCTATTCTACAAAAGCAAGTACTTTCACATATCCAAGCCGAGAACGGACGTCATAAGCTGTCTTTATGTACATTTACTGTTCGTAAGAGATGCCCGCTCTACAAAAGCAATCTCTTTTCTAGTAAAGTGCGAGATTGGGTTAGTGGTACATAAGAGATTGCTGCTATCTACTCTACTCTTTTTTTAACTATTCTGTTTGTACAGTTGGAGAAATCCTTCCCTAACAGCGACACCAGGATCATTGGGAGACTTCCAACATTGGCATACTGCCGGATGATGCCCATCCTCTGGATCTACTTCCTTGAAAAAGGATCCGCTTCCGGCCTAGGACCTATGAACTTGGAACTACGAACAGGTGCTAACTTAAGGGACCCTACTGACAATCTTTACTTTGATTCCAAAAGAAAGAAGAAAACTAAGAGTTCTGTACTCAACTCAAGGTTGTGATGCAAGTAAGCAAGGTGATCGAATGGAATTCTTTGAAACAGGTTATCGGCTTCGTGAAAGAGAGATGGCCTTCGCTTCCTTCAAGGACAAACCGGAACAGAAACCATTCGTCATACGGCATTATCTTCTTGCCTACGTCATTTAGTTCTATCGACCTACGCCTGATACAATTACTTGTATTCCTGATGTGATATCTGACACTGGTTGACAGCTCAAATAATTCTATTCAAGGGGAAGTAACATCTCTTGGATCTGGTAACTTAACTGACATCACAGGTCTATACAAGAACTTGCGTAATCTTACTGGTTCCATTCCTCTGGAGTTGTTCCAATTGTAACCTCTTACATGTCATTATGTCCAAAGTTTTGCAATTTCTCTGAAACATTGTCGAAACTGTCAGTACGAAATCGTGGTTGCTCTCCGGTAGCCATTTTTCTACCTTACTATAACGTCCCGACTTTCCATTACTTATTAATGATACATATAACGTCACTGTCGTTGGGCCCAACGTCTCAGTTAGGCAAAAACTATACTTCCTGTCTTAGTCATAAGAATTAAGGTAAGTTCACTTATACATCATTAGTTTAGAAATTTTTATTACATTCAATCTTAATTCAAAATATCACTTTTACAGCGGAATTTACATCTCTTTTAATATCAGAATACCTTTCATACATACGTTAAATCTATTATCAAATCTTGGGTCACATTTTTTCTCCAAATCTTACTTCTGTAACAAAGAGAAGAGGAAAGAGAAAGAAAAATAATTGCCGTGAGCTATAGGAGCTCAATAACGTGTCAGCCCCCTTCCCAAGGGATTAAACAAGAGAAAAAGGTAAGAAAAGAAAATGAGAATGATCACTTGGATCCTTTGTTTTAGTATTCTGGAATCAACATATTAGTCAAATAAAACGGATTAAACACATAAATTATCTACTCCAGCATATTAGAAAAAGCACATTACTCAAACAGTACATATTCATCAAGCAAGTATCGAACCAAACAGCACCACCGCACCAAACATACTTCTCCCTCTCCAACTCCAATCATTTATACATTCAAACATATTTCATCTTGCGAATATTCCAAATATGTTATTGGGAGCATACTAAACTCATAGTGTCCCATTTATTACTATCATACCCTTTCTGGTATGACAGTCAAGACCTTCATATCAAACAATCTGAGACAAAGACCTTGTGACACAACAAGTCCCCAGTTCAAGTCTCACATACTGCTGCACTCAGCAGTTCACTCAAGACCCTGTTACACTTACCATCATATCAATCACACAGAGACAACAAAGAATAGATTCCCTCAATGTTATAATTGTGCCCTTAGCAAGACTTATTCAATTTCATAAGTAAGCTCTTTTCAACTTTAGCAAAAAGATACATCGATGAAAGATGATCAGTCAAATAGGAGCCCAGGGTCTCCTGTAGTGAGATACCCTCATACCAATACGACCTCACAGGGTCGATGAAAGAATGTGACCACCAAGTCACTGTATAACTGTAACGCCACGATAATTTATTAGTACTAATTTCGTGACGTCACTGCCGCTATAGATTTAATCCATAGCAAGGCAAGTTTATAATAGGGTTTACAGTACAGAACACTAGAAAGACAGTTATTACAGTTATCCATAGTAGTTTAGAAATTCGAATGCATCACACATTTCAAATATTACATATAATACAAACAGGGTCCTTGTTGGAGCAACTATTCCGAAGCTCCGTCCTCCTCACCTGAACCTGCACAAAAGATAATTACAAAGAAAACAAGAAACCCGTGAGCAAAGGTACGCTCAGTAGACCCCGGGTACTGCCACAGACGGGATGTCTTGCACTATAGCTCTGTTACCTGCCATAGCACGTTCCCACTGGCAGTATATTAAAACCCCTATCTCCTTTTTATTATTATTTCCTTCACTCGACTTATTCATTTATACCTTGGATTATGTTGAACCCTTTACTGGCTTCCATATTGCTTGACATTTATTCTTACGGTTAGATTCCATG
>JAOVYX010002565.1:0-11678 GCA_035668315.1 Drosera spatulata
TTTTAGTTAATTATTTATTTATATTAGGAATTAATTAAAAGAACATTTATTTACTTTTGCGACGGAATCCGTCGCAAATAGAATATAATTTTAGAAATTATATTCTGCGACGGAAAAAGTCAATCCGTCGCAAATTAAAGCTTTTGCGACGCCATTAATTGCGACGGCACTTTCCGTCGCAGATTCCGTCGTAAATATGTTCCTGCGACAGAATATTCTCTTTTGCGACGGAATTGATCCATCGCAAACTACACAGGTTTTTTGTAGTGCCCTATTTATATGATCAAGAATAAAACCTTGAAAATAAGATGCCAAGAATTCTTGATTTTCATGAGGGACATGTCAACAAAACCTTTAATAATTTGTCTTTGTAATGGAATCTCATTTTACGGAGGTCTATATGGCAAAAGACTAAGACAAACCCTTTTTAACCATTTTCTAAGAAGGTATCACAACAGAAAGAAAATGGAAAAACATGTGTAAATGAACCGAATCGAATAGAGTTTTTACGAACTCGATCTCAAGCACTTACTATTCATTCCGAGTCCAACATCAGTCGAACTCGAACATGGGATAAAAAAATCGAGTTCGAGTTGAGTTCGAGTTTGTATTCGTCAAGTATCGAACCTCTCATCGAGTAATTTGTCAACTAACGAGTCAAGTCAAACCCGAAATGAACCTGAATCGCACAACTATATATCCATAAAATTAATTCTGAAATTTTGATGAATTAAAATCAATCAGTAACAAATAACATTAGATATTAGTTATAATTAAAATAACAATATATTTAATTGTATCAATGTCAACATATCATTGCATTAAAAAAGATAATAGAAGTTATAATAAAAAACATCGATTATAATAGTATTATTTGTATCGAGAAATCGACTTTGATTGTGGTCAATTGTAATCATTAAATCCTTTCTCAACTAACTTGGTATAAACCTCCCTACAATTAAAGAATATAAATATCTTATCAAATTTAAGAAAAAAAACATACATATAAATATATGGGTTAGTCAATTAGTATGCCTACGGTTGATAAAAAAAAGAGAAAAAAAATATTATTTTCGTTCCAATATATATGTAATATTTTTTTAATAATTTTAAATTAATTATTATATTTTCATTTTTATAAATTTTTCATATAAAAAATAATCAAAATAATTATTATTTATTATAATATCATATTATCACTATCATTATAAAAATATTATTTTTATAAAATCAAATGATTACATCTTAGAAAATGATAGAAATACTCATAAGAAAGATGGGGGAGAGGGGGACAAGGATGTTGACAAGTCGAGAAAAGAAGAGTGGGGGCTTCTGTGCCACCTCTCGGGATGCTGACGAGCTTTGCTTGTTGCTGCTCTGCTTGCACTCACTGCTTTCATTTCCATGAGATTTCTCATTTCCATGCCTTTTGGCAGCCTTTTCACCATTCTCTCCCCACCTCTCCCTCTCCCTCTCCCTCTCCCTCGATATCTTTGTTTCTTTCTTTCTAGTATCCTTTTTTTTTTCCCTTCACCAATGGGACTTTCACTTTCACAATGCAAACGCTTCACATTGCGTGTAGTTGCTCCCATAATTTCATTTGTTATGTAGACCAGACATTTCATGAAAGAGATATTTCATCATATATTATTGATTATATATAATATACTTTTTCTTTAATTTTATAATATAATTAATCAGTTGATCCGAAACGTAAATTTATGTCCGTGTTGAATTTGAAATTTGATAAAAATTGATTTTTTTAGTGATAATAAGGTTTACTGTATTAGTTATAAAATAAGATAACGAGATATATTATAACAAATGATGATTGTTTTGAGTATTTTTTATGTTAAAAGATTATTAAATATGATATTTAACATATATTTTGAGATGATTTAAATAAACAAGTATTGTTTATATTATGAGATAAAAAAATGACTAATATTTTAGTTGTTTGTGATACAAGTAAACTGTGCCACATCCCATCCTTCTGTGCTTGACTATGTAAGGCGTTACATTGCTCCTATTCTCCATCTCTCTTTATACCAGATGACTAAGAGAAGTATTTTCACATCTTCATAACTCGATGTTGAAGCTCAGTTCTTAAATGGCAGTCTGGGAACCTAAATTGCCATGGAACCAGTTCCTTCAATGCTTCAATCATTAACCAGTTGTCCCTGATGTAAATGCTAACAGTAAAAGTAACTGATAAGTTGCTCATACATGTACTGTATTTCATAACAAAACACTATAGTCCAGATCACCTGAAGTGTTCATCGTTCGTTCATCAATGATCTCGACAATCAGTCACTTAAACTTAGTCCTAATAGATCTCACCTGCATCTGCTGATACACAAACATGATCCCATAATTTAGATTGTCCAAACTTGGCTAAGTTATATCGAGCATCACATGAGCACCCAAATTCTTATGTTAACGTAATCGTTAATATGTCTCTGAACTCGAATACTTGAACCATCGAGAGTCATGACTTGCTTGTAACTATGATAACCTTGATTGGTCACTATCAGGAAGATTGATTTAATGTAACGATTGCGCTAACAAAAACAGCTATGCGCATCTCTTCCTCCGCATTTCATTTCAGTCACCAACGTGGTCACACTTCTCCTAATCAATCACACACGACACGGCAACATATCAAAACCCTAATTTCACATCACGAAACATTTATCAATACAGTAAAGGCAAAATTAACAGCAGCAGATCAACACACACACCTTTGTCGACGACGGCGGCGCAGAATCAGAAATCCACATCAGCGACCGTGGCGACGCCGGCGGCCATATCGACGGCGATAGGCGGCGGCGAGGGTTTCGGAGATGTGGAGGCGATCGGCGGCGGAGTGGGACGAGCGTTGATTCATTTGGGCCTTGTGGCTGCTCGAGTGTTGCTTTATATGAAACCCAGTTTAAGTGATTTGAGGCAGACCGGCCCATGTTTTTGGTCTGTGATATGACCCAGATTATACGCCGGCCCAAGTTGTAATGCGGTTTCTTGGACCAGCACAGCAATGAAGACACGAAGAAACACCCTACCCAGATGTTCTTGAAATGAACCGAGTTCACGAAAGACATAATCCGGCCAAGTTTAAGGTGAGAGGAGGATGCCCTTAAGTAAGGACGTTAAAATGGTTATGAAATCATTTATTGAAACGAAATTAAATCGTGTAAATCAAAATCGATTAATTAAACGATTTGATTTTGATTTTTGAAGTAAAGCTGTTTACTTATTCGGTTCGATTACGATTTTTAACCGATTAATCAACAATTAATCAATTAAAAATCGTTTAATCGATTAATAGTGATCGAATAACCAGAAAATTGCAACCAATGACCATTAACCAATTAATGGAATAATATATATCAATTGGCCAAATCAACCAAATATATGTATAACCAACTAATATTTTTTCATAAATGAATCATTTTATGCAATTATTCACTCGATTTTCATTGATTAATCGTTTAAAAATTGATTGAGAATTCGATTTGTTGTAACCGTTTACATAACCGATTAATAGAAATCGATTAATAAATGGTTATGGTTTTGAAAACCTTAACGGATTATTAATCGATTCGGTTATGATTTTATCCAGTATAACCCAAATCGATAGAAAATCGAACCGAATAATCGAAAACGCATTGATTAACATCCTTACCTTTAAGTATCAAACCTCTGACCTCATGTAGGACGAAAATGACTTATCATCGAACCAATTTCACTTAACCCAATTTCACTTAACCCCATCAATTCAAAAGTGTCCCATGAAAAACCAATGGATAAGAAAAGAGAGTAAAAATATAAGCGTCAAAATAAATATCTCTAACATTTTTCTTTGTGAAAAAGAATCGGTAATTGAAACAAAAGCTTACTATGGCTCATATCAGGCTTCCTCGAGGACTACTATTGGAATTTGTTTCACCTCTTTCTCAAACACGTGATCGACAGGTCCTTCAAGTCTAACTGATTGTTACACCAAAACCCAACAGAGTATGACATTTACCAAATATCAGCAAAATACAACTTTTTAAGTTTTGAACATGGCATTTACCTGTAACGTTTCGATTTTCCATAATATGTTAATACATAATAATATAAACAACGTCACTGTCGTTGACCCTCAACATCTCAAATAAGTAAAAATTATTTAATTGTTTATGTACAGAAATAAATAAAATCTACTAAGACATAAACTAATAATGTTATCTAATACAGCGAAAATTCCTCATTTATTACATATTTTACTTAATTCATAATTATAATACAATAGATGCATGTTATCATCATAACCTATATCACATCTGTCCGTCGTTTCTGACTTTTGAAAACATAGAGAAGAGAAAAAAACACAAAAAAATAGTAATCGTGAGTCCTCAATAACGTATCGATCCTCTTATCAGGGCTTATACGTGAAAAGAATATAAGAAAAAAGAAAAAGAAAATTGACCACTTAAGTTCTTTATTCCAACACTTTAGAACTATCATGTCAATCCGACATTCATAATTATCATCTCAAAAATACAGTGAAGACAGACAAAAGATATCCTCAGTGTTATAATTATACCCTTGGCGAGATTTATTCAATTTCAACTTATCAAGTTTTATTCAACTTTAGTTAAAAGGGCATCCGCAAAAGGTGATCAGTCAAACCGAAGCCTAGGGTCTCCTGTAGTGAGTTTTCCTCATATCAAAATGATCTCACATGATCGATAAAAGAATGTTACCATCAAGTAAGTGCATAACACAAACGACAGACACAACGTTCTTTATCTTTTATACCACAGAGTTATCTCACTAATTATGAATTTACACTCCTTTTACTCATTCATCTTCTTTATATCAGTAATCAAGACATAACACAAATACACACATCATCTTATTACGACACATAACAGTTGCAGTCAGTAGTTTACGTCAATCATATTTAGTGACTACATCCAAAGATTTCAATATATATTATTATACTCATGGTATAATAATACGCATCGTCACACACAATAAACCTAAACGTTATGTTTTTACACCGTTTTCTACACACCCGCTTGACTTTTCCTTTATGTGTCAACAAGCAGCGTCTCCAGGTCCTATAATATATTAGGATTCACATATTAATATATTTCATTGTGAATGTTTATTCGCGTTATGGAGTTAAACATATTTGTTTGTACTTTATGAAAAATCATCATATTAATGTTATGAGATGATGTTGAACTTTGTACAAACCTATGATACTTATTTTGATTGTTCATGATGATGATTTTATATATTGAATATCATTAGAGGTATTTGTGAATATTTGGAGTTGTTTTGGGATCAAAACGATCATTTTCGGTCCAGAAGATTTTGAGATGACATCTCGACCTCTGGAATGGGCATCCCGACCATTGGAACGAGCTTTCCGACATCTGAAACGGGTGTCCCAGATTTTGTCGTATTTACATATATAATTTCTTGCATATAACTCCAAAAAATTAGTCCGGAAAAGTTAACTTAAACTATACTTCATAATCTTTTCAGTGAATCAAAATTTTCATCATAAAACCTTATCAATAATAACAGTTAATTAGTTCAAATTTATATTTTCTACTAGTTCAAATTAACTCATAACTATGTACATATAATTTCAAATAATTATTTATAAATTGTTCTGAAAAATAGACTTTTATATCTTTTCAGTGATATAAGGTTTGTCTTATAAAGTCTACTATAGAATTTCATATCAAGACATAAAATCATCCTTATAATCAGTTTTTTACATGTTGATATATCCATTTTTTTATTTATATCTTAAGAATCACAACTTCGAATAATGATTTATTAACTTCATTAGAAATTAGATATGTGAGAATTCAACATATATTAATATCGGAATTTATCAAAGAGTGTATAATTTTTCACGAAATTTTTAATCAAGATGATCACCTTTTCTGAATAAAAATGAAGGATTCTCATCGTACTCGTCTTACTAACTAGATTCTCCTCTTCTTCTCAAACTTCTCATTCTTCTCTTCTCTTGCTTAACTCTAATCTTGTATGGTAAAGAGTGTTGTTTTATGTTCGTAAGAAATTTTTACGAAGAAGATAACTTGTATTTATAAAAAACTAAATTAATTAAAATAATTTAAGTAGATAACTAGTGGATATTTAGTGGATAATTAATTTAATTTAGGTATAGTAGAAATTGACATAAAGAAAAATAAGTGTCAAAATTAGATTAAGGTTATCTTCGTATAAATACGATATTTTCGTATTAAGATCGTATTTTTCCATATTTGCGTATTAGGATTATATTTCATCCATATTTTATATTCTTTTCCTATTATATCGTCAAACAAGTTTTTTAATCCCATAAAATAAATTATAACATACGATAATTTACTATTCACATTAATTATTTTGAAATTAAATTTTACGGAATTTTTCAGGTTTTTACAGTAAGGATCTATGCATCACTTGTACTTATATTATGAACTTATGACTATGTTAAGCGAAAAAACTCCATAAAGCCGCATAAACAAAAGACATGCGAGCATTCGATCTCAACAGAACTGGTAGTGTAGAAGAGCACTTCCATGATGAATGCACTTGTAAACTGAGAACACATCTCAAACATAATTGTCATTCTCTTATGTAAACATATCAGTACCTGAGTCACTCTTATGTAAACACGCTTCTTCGTACCGCGGAAAAAATATAATCCTAATGACTAAAAGAACATGAATGGTCTATATGAACAACACAGGAACAATTTTCCTTTGAAGTGAATGAGAAGGAATAATGAGACAATGCTATCCTGTAATGGCTTCCTGGTTTTTCAAGCTTCCAGGGCATCTATTGCGATTTCCATGGTCTTCTCCTCCTCATCTTTGGACAGCGTTTTCTCAATCTTGTCGAGAAAACTAAGCATGATCGGCAAGCTCTGATCATCTGAAAACGTAGCAATAATAATTTTCTCAACATATGCATGTATTTACATTCACTTCGAAAACAGGTAAAAATAGATGCAGCTGAGAATGGCTGAATACCTATTCTAGGAACTGTATGGCCCTTGGGATGATGGATGATGAAAGGATCCACAAATGACTTCAAGAGTTCAGTTCCATGAGGCCTCAAGAAGTCATCCTTCCCTGAAATAGTATCGTTTTAACATGTCAGAAAGCCAAAAATACAGGAATTCTTGTCAGATTTGATTCACTTATCATTAAACCCTCCTGCTGAATCATAATTGTGAAAACCTTTTTAGGCTTTGCCAACTTATCACAGAATCAGCTTTAACAAGAATGTCCGCTAGCTAGTTATGCATGCAGGAGTTCATCCATGCATGCATCAGAAGGAAATCAACAACCGGTTTACAAGTTTTAGAACAGAAAATCTTGTATGACACTAAGGTATCATCCATCATGCATCCAAAAAGTTAGAAACATGATACTGATACGATGAGGAACACAAGTTACCTAGGAAATGAATGGATGTGCAATCAATTGGAGAAGAATAAAGCTGCTGAGCTAAAGATTCCAATCTGAATTTCGCCCCTCCGATTATTATCAGAAATTTTACTTTGGGAACCCGTTTTAGAGCAATACCCTACAGGAAAACAAGACAAGGAAATCATCTTACCAAAACTTAATACACAAAGTCAGGGTTATACCGTCAACAACCAAAAACAGGAAATCGTCTCATACCTTTGCTTGTATCGCAGGCAATGCAGCCGATAGAATGGCGCCCTGCCAAAATGAACCAGCATACATATCAACTTTAGACAACCAAAATTCACATATGAACCAAAGTTGCTTGGGACAGATGATGTCTGATTCGGACGACAGAGGGAAGGGAAGAAGCAAAGAGATGTGATATGTTTCTACTAGTTGGTTACAAGAATAGCTAATAGAGCATGAATGATCTCTTCTACCATATCATATATGGCACACATGAGTAGAAAAAAGGTTCTGTCCCTTCAGCCAAATAGCTAGGAATTCATCAGATAAATCATCCTCAAAGTGCAACTTAAAGGTAACATTAACCCACTAGTAGAAACAATGTTCGAGTTTTCATCTATCGTCATGATGGTCAAACTGCAAATCCTTACTGATACCGACACCGACGTATAAGACCATACATTGGCTATCTTGTGGCACAAATTTAACAGTAACATGCTGATATATAAGAGCTTTACCTAGTAAGCTCCTAACAATGTCGACTATTTCGTCGATATGTTGTTCCAATGAAGAGATTCTAATTTGATTTGTGCAGTATTACCCTGGCTCGTTTAATTAGAGCAACGTTTACAGCTTACCAGCCATGAAAACGACCTTCCACCGCTTCCACCACGACCCACGGGACAAATTAAAGTACTCTTGTATTATATATGTGTACACTTTGAAATGTCAATATTTCTAGATAAGCCTTCACCTATTTTGATTATGAAATTAACGTTGACCATGTACTATACAATAACAAGACCATCTTTCACTAAACAAACGTGATTTAAACGGCGACGGGAACTATATCTTTTGTTTGCATCTAGATGGTATTCTTCAAAATGGTGACACATACGCAGCTAATTGGTCCAAGACTCCAAAGCATAGTTAAAATACTATGTAAATAATCAGTCAGTCCTTTTATACTATAGAAAATGAACCTTTCATCTAATGGTTTGGTGAAAACCTGTGCTCCTGTGGTACTTGATACATTTTCACCATGTTGAAGATTAAATCACACGACCAAAATCAGCAATAATTTTGTGTAAGCAATTCCGATAAACCAACGCTATCATAAGCGAAAGAGTCATAAGCAAGTCAAAGCGTCACAAAGATTGAGAGGAAACAAACCTGTGAAAAGCCAAGGAAGCCATCAATGGGTCCAAACTTGATCATGCACTCCTCAATGTACTGCAAACACTCGTCAAAGTTGGTATACTCCCTAAAATCCTGAAACATGTAAACAGAAAACCCACTATAAAACAGACCCCTGTTTGACATTGTTTTCCGAAACACCATATCAACACCCTAACGAAAACCCAAAATACTGAACGAACAATAATGATCGATGAAAAACTATCTCTTCATGAGCATGGTGTTCCATTAAAAAGCCAAACAACCGAAACCATACACCACATGCATCCAACATTTTCTTCCAAGAAAAATAGGCTCAGTCATGTGTAATCCTCTCTCCAATTATATGATCAGGAATTCGTTACTGTGTAAGAGAATCAGAAAACAATTATGGATACGATTACAAATAATTTGACCTCACCAAACCTATCATGCAACAACACTAATGACCCAGAGTCCCAGGCCCAAGTATTCCGTCACCGTCAGGATTATATTCGGACTATTAATCTAAAACAAAAACAAAAATCTCATCATCTAAAAAAACACACACATTCGAATCAATCCAACAACATCTCCTCCCTCACCTTGTTGAACTGGAACCACTCATAATACGGCCCCTCGAACACCCCCTCCACATCCGACTTCCCCATCGCCGGAAACTTCCCGTCAACAAACACGAGATCGAGCCGCCTCAACACGCTCTCCGGCCACTTCCCGACTTGTTTTCTCAAAATCTCCCCGCTCGTTCGGAACCCGTGGAGGCACAGGAACCTCGGTTTCCGTGCCCGCAAATGATCCTCTGAGATCGTCCCCATCGGAATATGAATCCGAATCGCAATGGTGGGAGGTTTTGTGATGTTGTGTTTTGCGTGGTGGAGTGTTGTTTTATATTGGAGGGGAATGGTTGAACTTGCTCTTATGTTTCCTAAAATTTACAGTATTTGGACTGAAAAGATGAGGGACTAATTCTATCACAGATAGAAACTCGACCTGTAATCAATTCCATCAAATTTCTGAATTGATGATAAAAAATTTACTAATGCATTTTACCTGTTTCATCAAAAAAAATAAAAAATACAACATTTTAAAAAAATATATCATTTAATACGTATTTTGATTTGATTGTTTTTATATTAACTAACAATGTTCGATCCTTTCGTAATCACCATGAAATGAAAATACTTAATTTATAATATAATTGATATTTTATGATAAATTTATATAAAATAATGTCAGACCGTCCTGTAATATCGATTAAAATTTACCTCGATAATCCTCAAATCAAGATGTTAGCAAGTTTTGTGGGTCGAAGAGAGTATATCTCAACATAACCTATATTATGAGTGACGTTTTGAATAATTTGTGTAGAATACTATTTAATCGTAACACCATGTCCATAATCGATGACTCCCACTGATTAAATGTTGCAGGAAGTGTTGGACAAACGAGAATCACACAAAGAACATAATGTCCGAGTAGAGATTATCAAGGCAAACTTTTACCGACTTTGTTTGATGTAAGCAATCATGACATTGTTTGATGTAAGGAGATATCATGCATCGGGCGTGACTGTGGGTGTTGATACATGTCAATGTGCAATAACGGTTGAAATTGCTATTTTCTCAGTTCTAGTCTTCTAGATCCAGAAGAAGGAAATCCAAACAACAATCCAAAAACAAAAGGAGGACGGATTGCGTTATTCTGTGATTGCGTTATTTTGGTTGTGTTGGATTTTTTTTTTCTTGAACAACTGACGACATAACAGCAGGTAATCCGCCTCCAAACATAAGACCTTCATTGATTAATGATGATGAATTTGTTAACGAAAACTGATTTACATAATCCCATCAAAAAGTGTTTCCGGATAAAAAGACGTTCAAACACGAAGAAACCACATAAAAAAAAGACGTTCTGGTGAGTGGTGGCGTCACAGTCAAGCGCCACCATCGGAGCCGCCGCGCCTCCAGTCCGCTTCGACGGCCACCAATCGGAATAATGTAAATCAATCATTTCTTTCCTTTATTCATTTCCTTTGATCCTCTCGGTCTGAAACGCTTGATTGATTTCATTCAGCTTCGATTTTACTAGATAATGTGTTAGGTTTTATCTGGATTAGGAGGGTTGAGTGATTGATCGAAGATGCTTAATGTGAGACATTGCGTCTCCACTCGGCGTTTTGCCAGTTGGTTTTAGAATGTAGAATCCAATTTTCTAAAAGTATAATAACAGATCAGGTCTGATCAGATCCGACTAATGCGTGATTCCTTATTATTATTTGTTCGTAATGTAGTTCGGGAAAATTCATGTTCGAGGTAATCCTTTGTGGCAAACAGCGAGGTGTTACTAGTAGGTTGCTTAGTTAGCGGGATATGTTCAGGGAGAAAGTTGAGTTGGGTTTAGAGGAAGGTTACTGAAGCGTTTGGAGCGTATTCGAGGTGGATATTGTCATCGAGGTCGATATTGTCATGTATGTGCAAGCGAGACATTGTTTGGAGGATTACTAAAGTGTTTGGTTGTAATGTGTTTGAGGTTATTTTATCATATGAGGAGATGTGTTTCTGGGGAATGGAAGTCGGTTTTTTCACATTGATGCTCAGAAGAGATTATACATGAATCTATGCAGTTGTTAGATTTAGGAGAAGAAGAGAGGCAATACGAAAAAGTTTGATAGAAGTCCAACGGGACATGCCCGTAGAAACCAAATGTTATATGGATGTCGCCTGCACTATATAACTGATAAGGAAGCGCAATATTTTCTACTTTGAGCTAGAGTTATCCCTTTGAGAAGAACTCTATCACGCTACCGTTCTGACTCGATTGAAG
>JAOVYX010002566.1:0-11678 GCA_035668315.1 Drosera spatulata
CATATTAATTGAACCGTCAAGAATCTGTTTAACGCACCGAGCATAATTGGCGCATGACAGACCTCTGGGCGTAGGTAGAAGACATGCCTGCATAACATAGATAATCAAATCACAGTATACAGCCAGCGTGGTGTAAGTGTACTCTACATCCAAGACACAGTTTTTCTCTGAATAAAGGACATACAGATTCCAAAATTTACATGAAAGGAAAATACAGCAATGCAAAATCAAAATTATGCTACCTGCACAGAGAGATGTGATGCCCAAGCAATTTCTTGCTTCAAGGTAGTTTCAGAATCCCTCCGGAGAACTTCATTGTCGGCATCTAAGTCAATCCAGGAGCTAACTTTACCTATCATCAAACAGATGAACAAACAACAGCTTTTCCATTGGACAATGAATACATCAAAACTAAGATGAGCAGGTCTAGAAAAAGTGAAGACTACTACTTTGCATGTTCCCAACTTGGATACAAATTTAGACAGAAAAAAATATAATCATATATACAAAATAATTCTTCCCAGAAAAAAAAACCTAACTTCGATACAAAATTAGACAGATCTAAGGCATATTCAACAAACTTAACAAACAACACTAAACAAAAAATATAATCATATAAGATAGCATTTTTATTAAGATAGCAAAAAGAAAATGATGTAATCAACTAATTCTTAGGCCAAAAAAAAATGATTAGCAGTAATTGAAGCTGACTTTGAGGAGACACTGGTGTTAAGAGTGTAATCAATATTGTTCAAGGCTCCAAGTGGATGTTGTTTGGCACCGTAAGCCAACACATAAAAGTTCCTCTTCTAAGCCCTTTGGTAAAGAAGAGCTTTGTAAGTGGGATAGATGTTCAATAGAAACCGAATATCCTAGCTAAAACTTTGAGAAAATAACTATAAGAAAGGAACATACCTACAACACGACTGCTCCAATCAGAGGGGCTCAAAACCAAATCTGAACCAGCAACTGGAATAGCACTGGATATTTTGTCAAGCTCAGTCCTCAAGCTTGGCCGATAGGATGGATCCATCTATCAAAAGAGAAAACTAGAGTTTAGATCTTTCACCAACTGAAAACCCCAAAACTATACAACCAATAATATAAAGATGAATTGTACTTGATTATTCAATTGGATTTAAAGGTGATTTTTTTTCCACAAAAGAAGTGAAATTCGAACTTGTAATTCCCGAGTACTAGATGATTTTAAATTACATGTTGCACAATTTGTCACTTTCCTGATACTTTTTGGTACTTTCTTTTGTAAATCGTAAACCTTTTAGCTTTTTGTTATGCTCGACTCACATTTTTGAAGGGCCCTCACATAGTTATATCAAGAATTTCCGTTGATGACCCAGAAAGATGAAAACATTGTCCAGCCTCACAAGTAGGTCACCAACTAGATGTTATAGGTGAGCTTACTGACCAGTCACACATATAAAATGCCACATAAGTGACGCATGACTGGCTAATTAGCCTCCAGAACATCAAGCAAATAAAAAAACTGTTTTGTACCCCATGACAAACACCAAATTGGAAATGTACCCCATGAGGAAATATGCCATTTTTGCAAAAAAATTTTTGTGAGTTCCTACACTTGTCGACGAGCTGTGAAAACATAAGGACTCTAGCTTACATACCTAAATTTACGTTGAAGGTCTGCAGATGCCAAACTATGGTCTAGCTTCACAAACAAGGCGCCAAAAACTAAAACGCTTTTGGTGAGCTTACTGACCAGTCACACAGCAAATGCCACTCGAGTGACGCATGACAGGCTAATTAGCCACCTAACCATGACTAGCTAGAAGAAAACTTCTCCATTTCTAATCTCATCCAATATGCATCCAATCATTAGTAATCACTGATGCTACTACGCATTGGTGCATCACGGTTCAAAATCAACACAATCTTTATTTATCATTTAGAACCGTAATCGACATCAAACAAAATCAAATCGATAATAATCGAGCAACAACAAAAAGCACTAAGCAACGAACAACGACGAACCAGAGGAGCAACGACGAAGTCGAAGCCGCCATTGATGTTGAATTCGAGCAGCCGAAGCACGTCATCGCTGAATTCGGTCTCGACGCCGCAGTATCGGGACTCGCTCTTGTCGCCAGCTCTCTCCCCCAGCGGCATTGCAAGCAGAGACCAAGATCGAATTCGGATGAAGAAGGTGAAGGAGGTGTGAAATTGGGATTCGAAAAATCAGGGTTTATGGATGGATTTGCTGGTGATGTGGAGTGCGGGTGCAGTGTGGCTAGGGTTTTGGAGGGGGTGAAGTGAAAGGGGATGGGCGGCTGACTGGCTGTTTGACTCGCTCTTGTCGCTCTTGTACTGGGTTGGCTGGACGGGCCATGGTTTTATTGTTGGAAAAGGGATGTTTGGTATTGTTGTTAAAAATTAAAAAATAAAATAAAATAATTAATAATAAAAATCAAATTTATTTTTTAAAATAAAATGATTTTTATAAAATAAATTTTGAATATTATATTTTAATAAAACAAAATAATTTTTTTTATTTTCTATTTTATCCGTTTAAGAAATGAAAAATAAAAGTGATATCAAATAATTTTTTTTTCATCAGTAAGTGAAACAAAAATAGAAAATAAGAATCGACAACGATACTGTCTAATTTTAAATCTGTTATTCTGACTAATTTATTATCATAAAAAAAATACTCCCTTTGTCTCATTTATTTTGTAATGTTTTGAATTTGCACGCGTGTCAATACAAAGTTTGATACGTGTGTAACGATGATTAAATGCAGTTTTTTATAAATTTATCATGAAACATCACTGTTGTGTAAGTTACGTACTTCAACCTAATACATGTTGCAAGACAATCAGACGTGATTTAATATGAAAACGAGAGTTGTATTTATACGTATATAATAATATAAAATACGTATATATTGCAAAGTATGTAGGACAGAGGGAGTATTTTGAAATATTCTGTTGTATAGAATCTCAAGAACAAAAATCAATCAACATAACTGATTTAAAATTAACCACTCTTTCCATTCTATAATATAACGAACAGTTTCATCCGTCACGCGGATTTATGTGTGTGTTGAATTTTTGTGAAATTTGATGAAAAAAGAATAATTTTTTAGTGATAATGGGGTGTAAGTGGGGTTTAAGAGATAGAAGGAGATAGAAGATAGTGGATGCACTGTAGTAGGATGATTTGTTTTGGTGTTTTTTTTTTGTGAAAAGATTACCAATTATAATATGTTGAGTATATTTTGGGACGACGCGAATAGAAAAATATGGTCTATAATATGAAACGGAGGAAGTATTGTTTTTTTAATAAACAATAACATTTTACTATCTTCTCTTTAACGAATTAAGATGAAACATTGGCTTCCGTTTTAAACTTTGTATCCCATCCCAAGGTCAAGGCCTTAGCCTTTGTCAGTACGATGTTCAGAAGTTTTGACAGCAAAGTGATTAGACTCAATACAACCATGCTTCCTTTGTCGCAATTCATAACAGGGGAACAACAGATGGTATGAAATTTGATCTCTCGCATGCAACTGGGATACAAGATCAAAGATTACCAAATTTCTGTCACACGTGTACGACAGGCTGCGCCATGTTCGTGTGCCCAAAGTCCGAAAACTTGAAACTTGATCCACATGAATTATGGACGTACCAATGTCTTCCTTGTATAACATTCTCGCCATAGAAAACGTTTCTATTTGCTTTCAAACATGATCATATCGTCGCAAAATAAAACTGGAATAGGGGATTGTAGCTGGGCTCACATTCAATGCGAAATAGGGAATTGTAAGCTCCATTTCATTTCAATTGTTTTGCAGTGGAAATCATAACACTAAAGAATAACATGGACAGTGGCATTCGTTAATCAGATCTGCCTATTTATTCCAACTTGTACAAAAATTGACCTTAAAGCCTTATGAGAACACTCAACAAAAATGAATATAGTGTACACGCTTGTCCAGCTAATTTGCCAGTAAACCATCCACACGAAAAAGTCGCTTTAACTTATTTCTTCTTGAAAAGGAAATGAGTGACCATCCATTCTTCTCCATTGTTGTATCCAAAGAGTTCCGCTACTGCTATGAAGAAGGTCCTCCAGTATACTGTCCATTTCACAGCTGACTCCTTGCCGTAAGTCGACTCCATTATTGGCCTTATGGAACTCAAGTTCTGGTCCATTCTTTTAAGCCACTCTTCACTGAAACCCACAGAATCAAGAGATTCACACACAATAGCACCGAGAAACACGATAGTTGAGGTCCATTTTCATTATAAGGCAGAATAGAAACCTGACACTACCATATCATGCCAATAGAACCTCAAACTTCCTTGCGAAGTGTATATATGGTACTAATAGTTAACATAAAGTCTTTGTACTTACCTTGTCAAAGCATAATGGTTCCCATTTACGAGCCAATGGTCAACAATAGAAACATCATCCTGCAAGAAAATAAAATTACTTGATTAATTTCTTGCACCCATTAGCGAGGATAACCATTCATGCAGCGAATGTATAATCTGAAACTGTACGAGCCCATATGTCAAGCCAACATATGCGGGTTATTGGACCAAGGGACCATATATGATCATTAAAATTTTATTCGCAAGTTCTACATTTACAGGTGTTTAGAAGTACCTCAACTAATTCTATGCAAGGCACATAAAGGGATCTTGATAACTTTAAGCAAAAAAAGGGATGGAAAGTTGCACGTAAAAGGAAGAAGTTACTCTTTCGGCATACAATTATTAGTAACTAAGAAAAGCTGGAATGGGCATCAGGAAGCATAATTTATTTCAGAGTGTAGTTTCTATTTGTTACCTGGAAATATAGAAGCAGACTTGCAGAAGGCATCGTCCCTCCAGTGAAGAAGTACCTGGTGATCCAGTCATCTTCACTGACATCCTGCACGGATTATATAGAAACCTCAGTATGCTTAACTTGCTTGGACTGTCATGAAATTCTATAGATTGTTTTCGAAGAAAGAATTTCAGAACACCTCAAAGTGGTAAGCAAATGTTTTATGGCAGAAATAATGAACAAATAGGAGGCTGTCATGCTTCATCCAGCTTGATAACTTCTTAAGAAGATCACGGTAATTCTTCATGTGCTGCGTGCATCAGATAAACAATTATCACGAACTAAACTTCCCTACTAACAATTCAGGATGAGTCATACGTCAGAGAACTGCGCACACCTCAAACATTTCAATAGAAAATATCCTGTCATATGAGGCCTCCATTTCAAATGTACTAATATCTGCAACAATTATTTCCACATTTTGAAGTTGGCGATCCCTGCAGAATAAGGGAGGTCAGCTCTATTGCAATACTAATGGAAAATGTCATCTGCCGTAAGCCATTGAGCTAGTCACATGGATTTTGGTTTGGAACGATAGATAAGGACATGCTTGATGCAAGAAGGAAGCGTGACTCAATCAATTGAAGCGGAAACACTCAAAGCGTAGGACTTCAATCGACTAAGGAGCCCGGTTCACCTTAGGATTGGGATAAATAAGTCTTGAAGACTCAAAACATGATTTTTATTCAATACTCAAATCTCCCCCTTTGTATTTTTACAAGACCTCAATTTATAAGTCTCTTAAGAACATTCTAGATTACTACTATTAAGTATATTAAATAACTCATTCATGAACTTAGGAACACTAAAAGAGACTAATTGAACTTTGATGTTGTATTTTCTAGGTACAATGAAAGTAAATAATGATCAAATACGATGCTCTGCATCATACTCCCTCACTCAAACGAAACTCCTCCTCGAGTTTTAAAAAATGAATGAGGTTTGTTGGTCATTAAACAGCCTCTGATCTTGTAGTGCTTCAAGAATATGAGTAATAATATTCTCGACGTGTTCCTCCATTCGGGCGTCTTCTTCATCGTTGCAGGGTCAATGACAATTATTGAGGTTTCGACTTCATCACAATTTATGACGGCATCGTGCAACTCTTGGTGAGTATGTGACTTCTTGAAAATAAGTTTCCCGTCATCATCATACTCATCGTAGATTGGATCACCGATCTCTTCCATCACTGGATGTTTCAACACATCCAATTTGATAGTTTGTCACTCTTACAATAATGATTGTCCACAATACTTCGGATCGGAGGTTGTAGGATTAGGAAATACGCTCCAAGACATCTCGAAACTCTTTACGAATCTCCCAACGAACCGAACTTGCTCTGATACCAACTGATGCAAAAAGGACGTGTGATTCACTCGAATTTGGTAGAAACTCTCGAAGCGCAAAACTTCAGTCGACTAGGAAACCCGGTTCACCTTAGGATTTGGATAAATAAGTTTCGAAAACTCAAAACATGATTTTTATTCAATACTCAAATCTCCCCCTTTGTATTGTTACAAGACCTCAAATTGTAAGTCTCTTAAGAACATTCTAGATTGCTACTATTAAGTACATTAAATAACTCATTCATGAACTTAGGAATACTAAAAGAGACTAATTGAACTTTGATGTTGTATTTCCTAGACACAATGAAAGTAAATAATGATCAAATACGATGCTCTGCATCAATGTTATAGAGACAGGCATTACATAACCCAAAGCAACCGAGGAAAAAAAGAAAAAGGAAACCTTGACTCATACTGATCCCAAAAGGAAACAGCACTACCAAGAATCAACTCACAATGAGATGAGGCAAAAGACAAAGTAGAAAAATTGAGGACCCTTAACAGAGAGTTCAATCAGAACACATGCTCATATTTGTAAAAGATGATCGTGGATAGTAACCAAGAATAGCTTCGATTTGGCAGCTGAAGAACTCAACTGGAGTGACCACGGGAAAGATAAAGCATAATACAGGAAAGCACGAACCTACATTGCTCCTCGATATGAGCTTTCTGTGTCTGTGAATTGCAAATCCCAGTGACCTTACAATTACTGAACTTTTGTGCAATGTATAAAGTGAGTGATCCCCAACCACATCCAACATCAAGGACAGTGTGACCATCTTGTAACTGGGACCTCTCACAGTACATTTCCAACATTGCTTTCTCGGCATCATCGAGACCAGTCGACTTCTCAGCAAAATAACAACAACTGCATCACCATGATTATCAATATCTTAAATTATCTCCATACCATCTCGTAGAAATGGTATATCAAAAGAAAACAAGAATATATGAATTTTACTCTAACTAGCATGCCAAAAGCAAATGATCATGAATTTCACTGCCCAGAAGGAAAGCTGTTTCCATTTCTGATCTATCCTAAATGAGCCAAATCAGAATTCACACTTCGTATGGCCTGCAAGGAAATTGTACTCTCCAAGCACAGAGTAAAATCAAACACGATAGTAAAAGCATGAACAGAACCACGTCCCACTAATGCTAGATAAGACTTGAGAGTTCCGATCAAAAGATATGGTGAAGCATTGCTCACTTCATTCCGTGATAATGCCATCATAAAGGCTGTTACAGAGACTAGGATCTCACACATTGAACATAAGATGATATGTCCTCGAGGATGTGTTACCTGTACTTCAGATGCTCTCCGAGCACAAGCTTGAAGAAACTCGTAGGAAGTTCATAATGTTGAGCCTTCGGTTTATCTGTCTGGATTGCAATAGGCATTTCCCGCAAGGCTTCAATAGAGGCAAATTTAAGAGAAATGAGTCAGAGAAGGATTTTTCTTACTAACTAAATAAAGGCATCTTGAATACACTTTCGTAGTCTCATCACAGTAATATAGATGACAATGGAGTTCCAAAAGATGGATTTCCTCGGGTAATAATATGCTTAATCATTGTCAGACAGCAAACTAATTTATAAAAAGGGGAAAAAAGTGGATGACATCATTTTCAGGTTAAATAAAATCACAAAGTTCAGTTTTTTTGCATATAATTAGCTGAAGTATAATTTATACTCGCCTCACGAGATCATGCATGTTGCATGCTCAGTCCATTCGTCAGGAAATCAATCAAGTGCGAAGGTGGATGTGGTAATCCACATCTCTAAGCATCATACCAAGCTATTCCTGAAGAGTTTGATTTATCACCAATACTTCATTCGTTTAAACAATACCAATACTCACGATCTTATGGAACTATTGGATTATCTATGTCAAATGAGTCGATATTCCTGAGTTAAGGTATCCTTTACATCAAATCTATTCATTGATGGTTAAAACAATCAAATATTAAGTTTCATAACCAACTACCCATTGAATTGTTAATGGTTGATTTCTTTTTACAATCAACGATCCAGATTTGATGCAGACGTTAAGCTACTAGCATGAAATTTACATGTAGTCTTGTGTGTATATTTAACGATTTGAGGCAATAATTTGTACACACAGAGCGCATGAGGCTTTAGTCTCTAAAAGTGGCATAACATGTGGAACCCTAACAATTAAGGGCATTCACATTAGATAGGGTAAAATAGAATACATGAATGAAAAAGTAGAATATAAATTGAGAAAAATAATAATATGATGTTGTTAAAGTGTATTGGAGTGTATGCAGAAATTATAAAATGAGAAAAAAATGAATTATAACTTTTCAAATGAAGAATAGTACCATAACATACTGTATTTCTTACATGTGTAATGAGGTATAATGAAATATATTGAATAGTGAAAAGAGAGAAAAATATACCGTATCAAAATCACAGTTTCCACAAATGGAAACATCCTTACAAATCAAATTCTCAACCTCAAATACTCATCAATTACGCTTATCCACAAAAAGCAAAACAAAACTGCAATTGGAAACAGCCAACGGCTCAACCAAAGACCACAACTCAAAAAACTACCAAAAACAGAAATACACACCAACAATGCAAACAAATACATACATAAAAGAACATATTCACAGAAATCATCGATTCGATTCATTACAATGCGCAAAGTCGACGAGGCCGGCGAGCTGGAGCTCGGCGGAGGAAGCGTAACCGGAGCGGAGACGGCCGGCCAAGAGGAGGCGAGTGAGTCGCCGGATCACGGCGTCTGGGAGCAGGTTGCGTTCCAGTGATGCCAGCATGATCTTCACGGTCGCGTCGTATGGGACCTGAATCAGAGAATCCATCGTCGGCGTCGTCGGCGGCGGCGGCGTCGTTGGTTCACAGTTTGAGGTCAGCAGTGGAATGCAAGGACTGTGAGGAATGTTGAGATTGGGGCGTTTTGTGATTGGATTAGATTTTTTTTTGGGACGGTCTATGAGATGTTGGATGTAATAATAAATGGGTGAATTTCTGATATGTTTTGATGTGTACGGCGTGCTCGTCAGTCGCTTTGCTGCAGTGGATTAGCGGTCCAAGTGGACGCATGGACTTGTAACAAATATTTGACTCGAGAACGTAATTTCACCTTGTATAATCAATTTATCAATGGATACAAACATGTGCATTGTCAAATAAGTTCATAATTAAGAAGCATATTTTTGAAGCGAGTAATAGAGCTTAGCCTCACATGAGATGGATCTATATGCTACTGAATGTCATCAAAACGGGTCTAGTCCTGCCCGTCCCGATTAACAGCATATTTTGGAAGCGAGTAATAGAGCTTAGCCCGTGTTTGGGCAATTTAACTAGAAAGAAGCAGCACTTAGTTAGTCGATTAGTTAGAGGAAGTCAACATTATGTTGGTGCAAATTTATGTGTATGTGAGTGTAGCATGAGACATATGTCTTATGTGAAATGATATTCGGGTTTTGTGAATGCATATAGTACAGTGAAACTTGCATCCATGGCAAGTTGATAGCACGTGTTGTCGTGAATCATGGTTAGTAGAAGAACACGTTTACCCTGCTTCAAACGTAGAATAAGAGTGTATACTGTTCACAGTTATAATGGTTGAATTCAAAGGCCTATTAACCATGATTCTCTAAACGTGGCCAAACATACACGCAGGAATGACCGGAGGTCACAAGCTCGCCAACATAGAAGAAAGCACACAAGAATCGAATTAAATTATCAAAATTCATAACAAAGAAACCAAACAACGAGACAGTTCACAATTTAAATGCTTATCCACATGAACCAAACAATACTGAACCTAAACAAAGCAACAACCTGCATGATGGAGAAAAATGATTTACACGACTAAAACAATCGAACTACACCCTCGGGGCCGGATGTTGACCATGATCATGATCGATGTTGATAACCTCAGAGAACTCCCCCTTCAGAGACTCCTCCACCTCGTCGAAGTAATCCTCTCGAGCATTGCTCGCCAGCACCAGGCAGATCAACCAGATGAGGCACGCGTCAAGGGATACAAATGCACCGCCTCCGATCAGTCCAGTCTTAGCCGTGGGACAGTCGTACTCGAGATTGTGATGCACCTTATTGGATAAATGAGCCTGTTCTTGGATTGTTGGCCACAAAAGGAGCACTAAGGCTAATCCAGAAGTTAACCTGTGGAAAATGGAAGCAAGAGTTTAAGCAAGTACAGATATATGAAAGCGTAGACTAATTAACAGCTACTAGCACATCACAATGCACAAGAACCACGTATAGCAATGGTATGCAACATCTGAACAGGCAAAACAAACTTGCTGACAATATGTATTAGAAATCTGAATAACAGAAAATGGAAAGATTTCAACCAGGATGCTTACCATGCAATATTGAAGAAAATAATCATTAGCTTGGTGCTGAAGAGTGCAGAATATGGGATAGACTTCTTCTTGTACGGGTAGGAAAGTGAAAAATATCCAGCAGCGGTCGACAGTACAAGGAATATCACGGATAGATATCCCAAAGCCACGTACGGGCTGGAAGGATATTGACAAATGACCACATCTTTCCCTGGAATGGGTGTTCCTGCATCGGGCTGTAGTGGAACAGTGAAAAAAGGTTATTAAATTATCGACACAGAATTAGCAAAGCTCAGGAAAGAGACATGGATATCATTTATGCTAAAACTTAGCGGTGAAAACAAAGAGCAAATATTAGCAGCTTACCTTCTTGTTTTCCGCAATGACTCCACATATGAAGGAGATTATCCCGAAGAAAGTAATAGTAAGAGACGTATGTGTCATGCTAAGAGCCATCTCTGCCCCAGAAGATTTTGCCGTGACGCTAGCCTGCAAAGAGTAAACTATCATCCAATCCCATCAATTTCCTCAACATAGCACAAATGACATGGATGAATGGATCGCATTGAATCCTCCAATTTTTCAACCAAACATGAGTCACGCTAAACGAGCGTATAGAACAAGATCTTGATATCACAGTGTAGGAGCTAGGAATACTATCACACTTTCGCGTCAATATAAAGTCACTGAACAAGCCAACAAACATCACAGTCGTTTAAACCATACTTAAAAAAGAAAGAAAAAATCCATAGCTTCAACAAATGTGATAATCATCACACCTAACTCAAATCAATCAATACAAACAAAGCCAGAACTATGTATCAACGTGATAAAGTTAGCGATTTCTTCTTCATCAGTGGATATTGAATCATTTATGCAAACAAGGTACATTAGTTGCAACTCTTGGCATGACATGATGCACCGATGCGATCCCAACGATTTTGAAGAAATAACCTATTTTGAATTCATAATCAATCTATGTATTTGCACCCCAAAATTCACATGCCACCCCAACACATACTAACTATTTTAATTACTCGTCATGCTATTTTGTGGGCTGATTGATCTTCCATTTCACATCTAGGAGAGCCAATTTCGATCC